>CEMJ01394276.1:149710-174057 GCA_900068955.1 Clitocybe nebularis | reverse complement strand
GATAGGACGAGAAAGCTGGATAACATGCGAAGTATAGAGTATTACAGTGAACTATGACTATCGTTAGTACATAGGCTGGTAGGTTTCAACAAAGGGTCGATGAGAATAATAGCCTTTGACGAGAACTTCGCCATTCTTTTCCCCACATATGATATAGGGCCATGCCCAGCGAGTCATCGACATATTCCGCAGCCCCTACCCTCAATGTATTATCGTAGTGATTTCGAGGTGGTGGTGGTGGTGGTGGTGGTGATGGTAGGGTCCTCTAAAGAGATAGGCCAAACACTTGGAGGCCCCTCCAGGGCCTCCATATATTGCTTTTTGTTATGTCGGTATTTCGACCATTTCCATTCTATCAGGTTCGGCAACCTTTCCCCTAAAGGCAGGGCGGTGCGTGGATGTGTTTCGTATAGGTAGTAGGCAAATACACCTGTGAATATGCCCAAAAAAGGATCAATACCACTTGGAGTCCGAGTTAATCCCATTGTTTCCGAACGAATCAATGGAGGAACAACCAACTCACCGGGATAATAATGCTGGTGCCATGGTTCTGTATTTAATTTGGCACTTGTGGAATGTGGATCGATTAGAAAGAGAAACCCAGTGACGTGATCTGTTGAAAGTTATATCTCGACGAGGGCCAGAACTATTACATATTGAGCAAGGGTCGACAAAATTTTTGTTCTCCAGCGTTCCGAGTTTGACCTAGTTTCCGCTCGCACTCGCCCCTTCGTCCACTATATCCTCTTTGAATCCTCGTCGTGATGTCAACCGCTCTTGATCGTCAAATCCGCCCCATCTATGGTTCGTTCGAGTCCATTACTCATTTCGCCACACTATTCAGCAATATTCAGACGCCCTGGACACCGGCTCAAACAAGTCAGCAATCGTTGCATGCAACAAATTACTGAAAAAACACCCCAAAAACGAACTCATAAAAGTATAGAATAATGCCATCTCGTACATACCGTCCGTCCCCTCACACCAGTTAATAGACATTAAAGGCACTTGCTCTCGTCCGATCGCAAAAGGTCGAAGAATCATTGGTTCTTTGCGACGAAGTCCTTGAACTGAAGCCGACAAATGATGCCGTGTTAACTGCCATGATGCATGTTCTGCGGGGCTTGGGCCGACGTACGTACGCGTTTTCTGAAGGGGATTATCATTTCTCAACACCCAAACTAGACAAGGATACGGTTATGATGTTCGAAGAAGCATACAAGCAACAACCATCTAATGAAGAACTTGGGGCTCAAACCTTTTTTGCCAACGTCCGTTCTGGTCAATGGAAGTCAGCACAACAGGTGTGGAACCTCCCTTTTACGACCGGGCTATTCTGAAGAGAAGAATGTTGAGATATCTTCTCGCTTTTCTCAACAGTTTCCTCGGGCCTATTGTCATTCCTTATTGACTTATTGCCCTTGCTGATGGACGTCTTTTCATTCTATGACTGTAGATTGCAACCAGGATGTATAAGCAATTTCAAGAGGATCGTTATTTGTACTGGAGTGTAATCAGCGCGGTTCTACAGGTGCGTGGTGACATTGATGATCAGCTAAATTCTTTCATATTTTCTTCATAGGCTAACGATGTAGCAACCCCCCCTAGTATGCGCACGCTCCTTTACAACCTCGCGCATAGACTTATAACATCATCGCCAACGCCTTCATACTTAAGTGCCGACCGCTTTCATCTTCACCTCTCCATTCTCCGCGAACTTGGGCTCCTCGAGGATGCTCATAAACTACTTGACAGTGATGTTGCGAAGAGCATATGTGCTACTAACCTTTCATGCAATGAATTACGACGTGATGTCTGGCGGTTGCGAGGCCTGATCAGGGACGAGGGTGAACTTGCACGGCTAAGAATTGTGGACAATAAGTGTGTTGTTCTTGCTGTACTTTCAGTCTTAGACTTATTGCACACCATTTTAGCGATCGTAATTGGCTGGAATTCCTCGCTATCATAGATGCTACATTTTCATATATCCTTTTACAAAATGGAGACCTTCCTCAGGAACCAGAGGTCGTTAGAGCGGAGTGTCGTGAACACATTACGAAAGCTGAGGAGCTTTTTACGAGACTGGCCGAAATGGATGGGCAAAAGGATCGATCAGGTCCGCTCGCACTCTTGGAATTAGAGATGCGCGCACGAGAGCATGGCTTGTCTAAGGGTGTGTTTTCATGTCAGAGGTATTTAATCTAACCGTTGAACTTTGTACAGACCCTAAGCGTATGGTAAACTTGATGCAACAATATTTTAACCAAGTTGGCGACAAAGCTTGTTGCTTTGAAGACCTCAAACCGTATCTCGCTTTAGAGAAAGAGGATTTATCAAAATGGACGTCATTCCTCCTATCCTTTTCTCAATCGTTTGTATGTATATCACTCTACTTAAGTGTCAAATTCTCACCATATTTTGAAAGGCAAACCCAAGCGAACTTCGCCGTCTTATCAATTCCCAAAAACTATTACGCCATAACTTAATAGCGCCAGAGCTTACAGTAGAAGCCGAATCGACCCGCGTAGCAATATACACTCAGCAATACTTTGAAGCTCTCAAGCTTGGATTAGATCTACCATCGACGGAGCTTCAGTTTGCGGACGACCTCGCTCTCCTCGCAGGAAATGTCTACATCAATTTATGGTGTTTAACGTCAGACGAATGTTACCTCCTTAATGCAGTAACTCTGTTAGAGTATGCCGTGACCCGAAGTAAACACTCATTCCAAACCCGATTGATCCTCATTCGTTTATATCGCTTGCTCGGTATGACTCGAAATTCTTCCTGTATTGCAACTTACAGGAATTTACTCCAGGTGCACCCTCTTTGGCTTTGGAACATTATCATACTATGCAGGTTAAACAGGTTCAACATGATACCCTGTCGCACTACGTACTTTCACGGGCTTCAACTTTTTCACTGGCCGCAACCGGTGACCTGACCTTGGCCACCGAATGTCTCGAATCGACCCAGATATATCTGAGTAACTCGCAAGAGGTAATATATAATAACCCTGATGAGATATCGACTTTATAAAAGACCTATTTAGACTGGAGACTTCATTGTTCGGGCATTTACATCAGAAAAATATTCCCAGGTGACTGTTGAGACTTCTCAGATTTCCTGGGTATCACTCACTTTTTAACAGATACCGGAATTCATCACTTTTGAAGAAAGACTGGATAACTCGTTACAACGCGACCTGGTAAAAATGGAACATCTCCGTATGCGTATAACTCATGAGCCAATCACATCGGATATCATTGATATGGAGCTTATTGAATTGAAGTTTATCTTCGATCGCTGTGAGTAGCGTGTGTTTCTGAGTTTCCCGTTATTTATGTGCCACAGCCCATCACGACAACCGGGATTTTGATATCATAGCAAATTACCAACCAGTATCCTTGCAGGATGTTAACACGCAAACACAATTGTTTGGAAAATCAGATGGCGTACATAATCTCATTCACTCAGTAGAAATCGTGTCGCTCACCATTTTACCATCAGCTCGGATGGCTCTGGATGTTCCTCAAAATATATATCCGAGCCTTTCAGCAAGGAAGTGACCTCCATGACTCTGTTGAAGAAAAGCTTTTGATCGGAGATCGGCCAAAGCAAAGTGCCAATCCTGAGAATAAGCTCCCATTGAGAGACCGCCTTCTTTTGAGAAAGGAAGAAGAAATGTCTGAGGTAGGAGCTTACTTCCTTGTTGCGCTGCCCCACTGAAGGTTCTATACATAGCTTACTCCAGATGAAATTTCATTTGTAAAATATGCTGACGCACTGGCAGACTGGTTAGAGCCTTTCCACGATTATACCCGTCCACCTCCAGCCGTAGTGTTGGCCGAAGCTGCTAAGCAAACCGAGCTGAAGACAGGCTATCCTCTAAAAGGCGTAGACATTCAAGCCCTGAATGGATTGTCTGGAGGCGGAAAGAAGGACGAGGAGCCCCCAATAGTCACGGAACCCCCAGAAGCTGTACTCCATTTCTTTGATCGTAAGTGAAAGGTTCCACTGTCGTCTCCGCTAATTCATTGTTGTTATAGTTATGAAAACCCGTTTCTTCGAGGTTCAAAACAATTCATCTCCAGTTATAGCACTACATGTAGCGACTCTTGCTCAGGAAGTATGTAATAATTTGACGTAACACATTCATGCTCATAATGTTGGACAGGCTTTGCTTCTTTTTACTATCGAGACCCTACGGTTCAAGTCTGCTTCGGTGGTCAAGATCAATAAGCTTGGCGCCGTGCGTTCCTGGTCACTATCTCAAGCCTAGGATCTTTGACAACTTTTTGAATCAGCTCGTCTCAAGCTTTAAATGCGTTCGTTCTAACGCCGCCACTGCCCTCCAAGATATTTCAACCGAGCTTCTCAAGCAAAGCACTTCAGCAGACACGGCTGAAAGCCGCAAGTCTCTTTTGGATGTATGTCAAAGAGTTGCTATGACTTCGGTTTGTGTTATATTTTTCTGCATCATTGGTCGAGCTAAATTTAGTAATTCAGGTTGACCCGGACTTCATCCTGGGCATCGCGAAAAAGGTGGCTGATGCACGAGGAAAAATACTTGGGGGGGTGGGTAAAGGGTTGGCTCGAGTATGCGCCTCGTACTCTCATTGAAAGTTTATGTATTAGCTGGCTACCACCAGTAATGAATGTGTTTCAGTTTGGTTTCGGTCTTCGACTCTATACCGTTAAGTATTAGCATCAGAAGCCTACAAAACCTAGTCCTAGCATGACCTTACATAACCCATGTTAGAACACGTGCATCACAGTTTGGCAATAACAACGCGCCTCGATTCTCGAACGCGCCTTGTTGCAAACTCTTAAGTCCTAAGTACTTGAAATCTGCCAGAATGAGTCAATGTAGGTACTACGTAACACTAAACCATTTTCGAAACTAAATATACCAGATAATCATGGAAGTGGAGGGGGATTTCTCCAAGATGGCTCGCCTTTTAGCGCTAATGGTAGTCCTGGTGGCATTCGGGTGTGTTTACAACCTTACCCCCTCCACTTCTATCTTTAAAGTTCCCTCCTAAGAATAAAGAAGCGTCACACTCTCTGCGTCCCTTGATGATCGCACAAGTCATTAAGGCGACGCAAGCTCATACTGATGCAGAATGGATGGTAGATAACGCAGAAATCGGTCAGGTGTGCACTTACTCAACTATGAATTCATTTATCATTTTCCTAACCCATGATGTATAGATTACATTGGTAGGCCATATCGTGTCAGTCCAATCGCAGACCACCAATTGCGTCTACTGGGTCGACGATGGAACAGGCAGGATAGAAGCACGCCACTGGATCGATTCTAGTAATGAAGAAGATGCAGAAAAGTGGGGAGGCATCAAGTAAGTCCTTATTTTTCCGATTTCTTTTGAGGCTAACTTGAACGTAGAGAAAATATGTGTGTCCGTGTAACGGGGGCCTTAAAAACTTTTGGATCTAAGAGATACCTGAATGCGACCCATATCAGAGTCTCTTCAGATCCCCACGAGATATACTTTCACATACTAGAAGCAATCACAGTTACATTAACGATTGATCGGGGATTGGTGAGTGAATAATTTTATTCTTGTTCTCATAACTTATACCATGCCTAGCCCACCCCCGGCCAGAATGATGTCAGTACGATACCGAACAGCACCGCTGCGTATATGTCACAGTCCCACACCTCAGCCAATGATCAGTTTTCGAGCTTGCCATCTCTACAACGAACAATCGCTCGGTTCATTCTCAGTCAGCCCCAGAATGCTGAAGGTGTCCATGTTGCTACAATAGCCCGTGCCATTGGCGCTGATGGAGATGCACAAAAAATAAGGTAAAGCGGACATATCCATACATCTACAAGTCTAACTCTCAAACAGCGATGCCTTGGACAAGCTTATGGATGCCGGTCTTGTCTACAGTACAATCGACGACTCCCATTTCATATTATCAACGTGACGAACATGATTTTTGTTCGGAATTTATTTGAGTCTCCACCTGGAGCCTGATGTAGGATATAGTTGACTCCGGACACTGAGTAGTAACATGGCAGACAACATGCAATCGCTTCGCGAGCTCTCAAACGCATCGAACCTCTAATTGCGCAACTACAGGCATCGGACTAATAATAAGTGTTAATTAATCAATCATCTCGATTGCATAGATCCTCGACAACCTCTCCAGCTCTTACACCCAGAACACTGAGTAGGGTGTCACTCAGTCCATGAGTCGCTTCTTCCACGCCCTGTAAGTATATTCTTGATTTGAAAGTTTCTTGTTTTCCCTCTGCCCCTGAAAGGGCTGGGAGGAGTCTATAATTTCGGGATATATAGACATTGTCAGGTATCTGACTGTCCATGTGGGTTGAGGAGAATATGTGTGAGCTTGGGGAAGTGGGAGGGGTGCTACAAGTGCTGAGGCTCGACGGGGATGATGATTCCGAGCTTAACTCAGGGCTGTTAATGTCGAATGCCATATCGCTACTGGGATTCTTGAACGAACGTCTACTCGAGGGCAAGAGGTGTACGGTAGAAGATCCCGCGTGAAGCCCGAAGTATTTTCCAATATCAGAAGTCTTGAGTATATCCATCCAAGATGAGCGCTGGTACCCTGTTGCACAGATGATGACATCGTAATTCAGTTCACATACGGTCCGCGAAGTGATGTTCTGAATGACGATGGTGAAAGAGGGATTTCCGTGATCTGATTGCAGCATCCCAGAAGATATGATGGATGAGTACGGCCGAATATTGATATGTGGCCGCGACAAGAGGACTGAATTGGTACGTTTTGCAATCCCGTCATCCAACTTCTGACCGTAAATCACCTCATGTAACTGTCCGGATAATTTAGTGCCCCTCTTATTTTAACTCCTTAGTTACATACCACTTCGAGAGTTCGGGGATTCACGACACCATAGTTGGTCGACCTGTATTCAGAAAACTTGGAGTCCCGCAAGCGTTCGGAAGGGATATTGAACCAGGAATCCGTAGCTGTGGTTTGGGTTTGCGATCAGTATATACACTACAGCAGAGTTGGACAGATGCGCACAGGATGGATCGAAAATCTCATTTGCAAACGGGGAATCATCACTAGGTTTTAATGACCCTTTTCGAATTACCATGTCTATCTCATGTCTTGAATCTGCGCTTTTGATCATGCTCAAACGTTCACGTAGATCAAGGGTTACTTCCGCGGCCGACTGTCCAGACCCAATGACTGCTACACGCAGAGGACGTTCTTTCTTGGACAAGGTGTCAAAAACTGCCCCTATCGAGGTGGCGTAGGCCGAGCTATGGATTACGAAGGGATGTCCAGAGACTGAAACTAACGACTCCGGGATACGTGGAGCACCGCCTGGAGATATTACCAAGTCGCCTGTTATATACAAGAATGTAAGTGTTGAGAAC
Source organism: Clitocybe nebularis (assembly GCA_900068955.1). Classification (NCBI taxonomy): domain Eukaryota; kingdom Fungi; phylum Basidiomycota; class Agaricomycetes; order Agaricales; family Clitocybaceae; genus Clitocybe; species Clitocybe nebularis. The sequence goes on along the minus strand of CEMJ01394276.1, from coordinate 166,651 downwards.
TCCGAAAGCATATAGATATAAACCCACGGGCTCGTAGCACTTGCTCCTCGCCTGTGATGACATTTCGGGTTCGAACATTGATAGTACCCGCCAACCCTTTGTTTAGTTCAATTACTTCATGACCATACATAACGTCCACTCCATTTTCTTGTACAACTTGAGCAGCCCAAGAAAGATAATCTGCGTATTCCTTACGACTGGGGATGGTTGAACCACGATTTATAAAGGCCGCGAGTCGATTCTGGCTATGTAGATAAGATAGAAATGTAATCGGTGATTGCGGGCTTCGTAATGTTGCGAGGTCTTTCATGAAGCTTTCGAGACATGATGTATGAGATATTTTAGGGAAGAAGCCAACCAAGCTAACCTTATCTGCATTCTCGCATCTGGAAGTAGCATGCCAGGATGCCAGCGGAATTTGTCATGTTTTTCGATAAAAAGCGCGTTGTTGACCGAGGAAGTAGAACCGGTACCCTATAGACAGCGGCGATCAACAGGCGTAAGAACCGAAGTGGTTTGTGGCACGCAAGCGGAATCATCATACGTGAGCATAGTGCCACCTTTCGGCCAAAGCGCCCGCAATGGCAAGGTTGGCTGGACCGAAACCAAGTCCAATCAAGTCATAGACGGCATCGTGAGGTTTTGATGGTGGGAGCATAGTGCAGAAAATATAGAGGGTGTCGTATTACGCAGGTCAAATTTCGGCCTCGAATAAATTGGGTAGGTGGGTTCGCGAAGTGCTATCTTATAAGTTGCGGTGCAAAGAGAATTAGCTACCACATGGGCTACGAAAAAAATAATTGGGGCCTATGCGGTGCCAGTAACGTGATATCCAGATCTGTGGGTCCATGAGACTACGCGGCGTAAAACGATTCCCTGAGTGGAAGCCGGATTTCTGAGCGTGTTTTTCCATGGACGATAGCAACAGAAAGATGAAATTCGCGGGCTTGGTTTGGTGATCTAATCAGATTGTGACAGCATCCTTATCTGATAGTGTCTGATGGCCCTTGCCAAGTCATGCCCCAGCCAATCACGGAGTTTGTCGGATGATATCTGATAAGATTGCGTATGCTTCGTGGGTCGCCAAGTGGCAAAACATTTCCTTCCTCCGAACAACATTGCAAAAAATAATATGTATCTCTCCAATCGAGCCTGCATTCCAGACCACGGGTCTCCTCTGGAGCATCTCTTTCTCCGGATTCCGCGTAACTTAGGCCCGAGCAGCTCAAAAGCCTGTGTTCTTCGGGTCACCAACTATATCGAACATTTCTCACTAATTCCCGACGAACTGCGCTCTTATGGCTCCTCCTCACTCAGAAGATGTTGACTATGTCAACGCGCAGGATCTTTTACAAGGCTTCCACCTGTCAGAGTGGCCGGACCTTTCTGCCACGCGTGAAACCTTCGACGAATTTCACTTGACAAAACACCAATTCCCTCACCCCCAAACTGGTGCGTTGCACCGTACAACAAGCGTCCTTACTGCAATCGCCTATGTTCTTGGGGTGTATTGCGGAGTAAGCGATATTCTCCTCGCCGTACAGTTTGTGGACAAGAATTGCCCCGCATTTGTCCGGATCGCTTGGAACGACACCGATACATGGGGCGGAATTGAAAGAAAACTGGATTCCTATCTGCAGCAGAATCGCAATCAAGAAACTTCTCTCGCGGCAATTCGACGAGTTCTTGATTTGTCTGATAAGCAGCTGCCGTCCATGGCGCTATGTCGCTTTACTCAGGGTCCATCAAAAATTCCCTCTGCGTATCCGCTCACTTTTGTCTATGATATTTCAGACTCTGTACTTTCTCTCACAGGTTCCAAAACGCAGATCCATACATCTATATCCTCTCAGATTATATCACAGTTGTCCTTTCTCGTCCGCCATGCCGAAGCTTACCCAGAATCACGCGTCTCGTCGGCGTTTGGACTTCCGTCTGCCCTTGTGTCACGTTTTGAACGGACTGAAGACATAGACGCCCTTTCCGTCGCCTATCCACACATACTGCCTACACACTTTGCAAGTGATTACCTTACGGAGCGTAATCTCTCTGTTCCAAATTCGATTGCAGTCCAATGGTATCCGACCTTGTCCCCGGAGAATGCTACAAACGACGACTGCGTATCAATCACGTATGCCGACCTCCATAAGAAGGCTAACCAAGTGGCACGGTGGCTCCGTAGCATAGGCCTGCAAAACGAAGAGAGAGTTGCAGTCTGTATGAATCGTGATTTGTTCTTCCATATAGCGATGCTAGGAATCATGAGGTCTGGCGGTTGTTACGTCCCAGTATGTCCTATATCAACCTTTGCTTGTTTGCATGTTTGTCAATGGTTTAACAATGCAGATTGATCCGGACCTCCCCCCGGAAAGAAAATCATATATTGCCAAGGACTCCGATGCTCGTTTTGTTTTCACCTCATCGAGTGTCTCCTCTCCGTCTCTTTTTGGACCTTTAACTGTTTTCTTTGACGAGCCAGAGAGCCAGAGAGCAGTTCAGAAAGAACGTGAAGAACCATATGATTTGGCGGATCCAGATGGATTGGCATTTCTACTCTATACGTCTGGTAAGCCCGCCCTGATATTGCGTCAGTGACCACGAACTGAGGATGAGACATCTACCAGGAACTACAGGAACGCCAAAAGGATGCTTACTGACCCATAGAGGTCTATCACAAGCTGTTCTGGCACTCAGTAGTACTGCGGCAGATGTCGGTATGGATGATATAACCCGTGGGCGGTACCTGGCCGTTGCTTGTTAGCCATCCCTACATATATGACTTCGCTCCTTCTCTAATATCATTGATAGCTATTGCGTTCGATGTCCATATCGCAGAAACCTTCGTCCCACTTGCCCTTGGCATGCCACTTATCAGTGCACAACGGTCTCAACTTCTGGAAGACCTACCGTTCTATGTCAAAAAGCTTGGTATAACGCATCTTGGAATAGTTCCAAGTTTAATCGAGGCTACAATGGGTGCGGTACAAGAGGGCACCGGTGGTATAAACATGGCTTTGCGTTATATCGCTAGCGGGGGCGAAAAGATGAGTGACTTGGTCAGTCGTTTAGTCTAGGCGGGATCCGTGAAACGTACACTGAGTATCTCGATAAGATCTTGGACAAATGGGCAAGCCATCCACAGGTTCGCTTGGCAAATTTCTATGGACCGAGCGAAGCCACCATCGGGTGCTGCGCTCGGTATATGGATAAGACAACCCCGAGGGAAAATATAGGACGCCCGTTCGCCAATGTTTCTGGATATGTGAGGTCGAATATTCCCTTCCCTTCGTATCTCTCACATAGTATAAAAGGTGGTCGATTCAAACCTTAACATAGTCATCCGTGGCGGCATCGGGGAGTTAATTGTGGAGGGACCACTAGTCGGGCGTGGTTACCACAAGCGCCCAGACCTCACGGAAATGGTGTTCTTGGAATGGCCTCAAAAAGGGAAGTGGTCTTACCGGACGGGCGACTTAGTTCGTATGTTATTATATCCTTCGAATCCACACCATTTTCGCTGACCCCCCAAGCCTATAGGAATGATGCCGGATTCGACTCTTGAGATTCTCGGACGCATCGATACTCAGATCAAGCTGAGGGGTGTCCGCATCGAATCTGAAGGGATATCGTCAACTATTCGAAAGGCGACTCCCACATCATCTAATTATTCGCTCGATGCTGCTACGGTGCTAGCCAAGCACCCCTCTATCGGAACAGAGCAGTTGGTATCCTTCATTGCGTGGGACACATCTGTGCCTGTCTCAACTCGAAAGTTGCATGCACCCAGTACTGTTACACCGCCGAGGGGACTGATGGAAAGTATCAGATATATTTGCGAAACCGAACTTCCCAGATATATGAGACCCAGCCATATAATTCCACTTGGGTGGCTTCCTTTGAGTTCCAATGGCAAGTCAGATAGCAAACGACTCGTTGGAATTTTCAATTCCCTCAGCATCGATGCACTAGCAGATTTGATGACAGGTGGCGAGAAAGAAGGAACAAGACCGCCCACAGACACGGAGAAAGCCGTTGTTGCGGTCCTAAAACGACATACTGCCCTACCATTAGGCTTTCCCCATCCCTATATCAATATATTTGAATGCGGATTGGACTCCATGTCTGTGATTCGGTTTACTACCGACTTATATGCCACCTTCGACAAAAGGGTTTCCGTTGCAGATGTTATGTCGACCCCCACGCTAGAAGCTATCTCATCGCTCGTGGAAAATGCCCCGTTTTCGTTAGCCACGAGACCACCGCATTCTCGTGTGGGAACCTTCTCATCTGAATGGTTAAGAGAAGTGCAGTCAAGCTATCCGACGGTTTCTATCGATGCTATACTTCCAGCGTTCAGTGTCCAGGAAGGTGTTTTATCACGGTCTGCAGAACATGAGACTCTGTACGTGCAGCATATAGTTGCCTGTTGCAAGGAGGGTATCTCTATAGACCGACTTCACCGCGCATGGGAACGCGTCGTGGCAAATCATTCAATTTTGAGGTATGTGCGATCCATACTTAAAACTCTCAGAAACTGAATGTCTCAAACAGGACCGTATTTCACTTCAGTAAAGCTTTGATACAAGTAGTACTCCCTCCTTCCACCGATCCCTCTTGGGATGAGAAGGAAACTGCATTGCCGGACGGCTATAGGTTCACGCGGTGGTTTCTAGACAACGAGGCCGTGAAGGTAGCTAAGACCATCAATCAGAATTTATCCACAGTCCCCCCCTTCCGCCTCTCCATTTATGTTTCATCAGGACCAAGTTTCTTCGTTTTTTCTATCCATCACTCACTTTTCGATGGTATATCCCTTCCGATGTTGATGGACGATGTCGGAAGAGAATATGTCGGCTCAGTCCCTCAACCGTCTGCCCATCCTTCAGAAATTTTGGACCATATCGCAGCCATAGATCTTGACAAAGCTCGGTCGTTCTGGTTAAATTATTTCCAAGGATATGCCTGGCCTTCGAGACATCTACGTCGGCCGATTACTATTCACTCCAGGCACAGGGTAGTCCATTTCGAGGCCTCTCTTTCCTCGGTGAAGAAACTAGCCACTTCCCAACAAGTAACCTTGCAAGCCCTATTGACTGGTGCATTTGCTCGTCTGATTTCCGCGAGGATCTACAAAAGCAGCGATGTTTCATTTGGAGTCAGCCTCTCTCTCCCTCTCCATGGCGATACCTTGTCTTACATACCCACCATAGGTGCTCCGTTCTGGACGTTTGATTCCTGTTCAATACATCGAAGGCGCGACTTATCCTTTGGTATGTGTGCTGCCGATGAGGGTCAACCTCGATACCCCCCAAAACGTCCTTCAAAAGATTCAACAAGATATATCCGCCATGGTAGAAGTAGAGCATGTCCCGTTAGGGAAAGTACAGAACTGGGTCAGGCCTGGCCGTCCCCTGTTTGACGTATTATTTTCCGTTTCGGTTAAAACCAATAACTCTAGTGAAATCTGGGAGATAATCGAGACTGAACCTCCAGAAGCAGATGTGAGCTTACTTAAAACCTACATGGACTGGGTTTAATGAAAACGTCTAGTATATCCTCTCGGTTGAAGTGGTTCTCGACCCTCGGAACGATGCTTTACTCGTACAAGTTGCTTGGATAGAAGGCGGCCTAGATGAAAATCTCGTTGTTGACCTTGTGAACCAGTTCGAAGATGTCGTCCAGGGCATGGAGACAGGGAGCAGTCCGCAATTCCCTGGCCAACAATCTAGTTCCTCAAAATCAGGTTCCGCCCCCGAGGACGATACCCCCGTACAGGTTGAGGAGGAACCGAAAGATTTAGATCCTATGACGGTTGTCGAATTGCGAGGTGTCATTTCGAAATTTCTCGGAGTGGACGAACGACTTATCACTGAAACCACATCCTTCATATCCTTAGGGTTAGACTCCATAAGCTCGGTTGGGCTCTCACGGATGCTTCAAAAGCTGGACTACAAGGTTTCACCCCTTAATTTAATGACGTATCCTACTCTGCAGAAGCTCGCAAATCACCTCACGTTGGATGTTACGGCTGTCGAAATTTCTGATGACAATCGAACGCTCATACACGCACGCAATGAAATCCAGAAAGCGCTTTCCGTGAACCTTTTAAAACTCTCGCCAGAGGACCATGTCGATTTATATCCCACCACAGCCCTTCAGGCTGGTATGCTTTCCCAGGTGTGTATGGCCCCAGTTTCCTGTCGACGCAGAACTGAAGGAGATTTTAGACAATCAGCTCTGAAGGCTCTTTATATGTGCATGCATTTCCTTTAAAACTCATGAATGGCGTCGACATAACTCGACTACGGAACGCCTGGAGCCAGGTTGTTGACTCACTCTCCATTCTCCGTACATCCTTTCATTTCATAACCGAGCTCGGTATATGGGTTCAGGGTGTTCATACATCCAATACATCCGAATGGACCCAGGATAGCTTCGAATCTGAAACTGACTACACCACAAGACTCTCCAAATACCTTGCGTCAATCCGACTTAGCAGAGAAGAATGCTTTCATCGTCCGCCCATCTGGTTCCGTCTTTTCAATCCGGTGTCTCAGTGTTCTGAGCAGGTGTCACGGTTGGTACTTGTTATGCATCACGCTTTATATGATGGTCTATCTATCGGAAAGCTTTTTGAAACTGTAAAGTCTGCCTACTGTGATTCTTACATAAGTCCCCCGGTACAGTTTACAGATCTTCTCCCCCATGCCTTACAACAGGAACGGCTGGGTGCTTCATTTTTTGCTCGAAACTTACAAGACTACCGCCCTGCATACTTATTGCGCTACACGGACCGCCGGGAGATCATCACCGCGTACACCGCGTTCCAAGATGTTATTCTCGACTCACATCGTGTAAACGCTGTCCTGCACGATGCAGAAGTTACGCTGCAGTGCATAGGACAGGCTGTATGGGCGAAGATGATGTATCTCCTAGGTGGGTCTCTAGATGTAGTCTTCGGACATGTCGTGTCCGGCCGGAGTATTCCAGGTGCTGAAGATGTAATTGGGCCGGTCTTGGTGACTATTTTGCCCTCTTATTCAATATAGTCAACTGATTATGATATAACCTCCAGAACACTGTCCCTTGTCGGATTCGACTACAAGATGGAATGCGCAATATCGAGCTTTTGAAATACATTCACCAGTTAAACCTGGACGCCCTTCCATGGCAACAAGCCTCCCTGCGTTCCATACAACAGGCCTTAGGCGTCACCAGGTTATGGGATAGCCTGTTTCTCTTTCAACCCCTCGCATCGGACCAGGAGGAATCAAATCCGTTGTGGGAGTTTGATGATTCCGACGAGCAGCCTCAGATTCAGGTGCGTCTCACAAACGAATTCCTAAAAACTATGATGCTCATTTAAAAACAGTACGCGATCAACGTCGAAATACACCAACAAAGCCATGGCTTGACCATCAAAGTCGCGAGTCATCACGACTTTATGACTGTCAAGGAGCTAGAAGATCTTGTCCGACACTTCCAGCAATTGCTAAAGGACACTGTAGCGGATCCCAGCGGTCTCGCCCTAGTCGACTTACCAAAGTTAGAGTTCGCCAAACGCATCAACTCTCCTACCATTAAGGGTTTTACAAATGAACCTTCAGAAGAAACCTGGCTTCCTGACCACGCGATACGGACACTCCTGTCATCCATCACGAGTGTTGGTGCCCATAAGATCACTTCTGCTACACCTCTTGTAGCATTAGGGATTGACTCGATCACCGCAATACAAGTTGTCTCCCGTTTTAGACAAGCTGGGATGAGAATATCCGTAAATGATATCGTTACCAGCCAATCGATCGGGGATATGGTAGGGAAAATATGTTTGCAGGAACCTGCTCGGGATAATGTTCAAAGGAAAGCTGCAGATTACGTTGACGTGCCTGCGGAGGAAAGGGCAGCTATACTTCTTCGATTCGAGGAAAACTCACAATCCATTGAAAATGTCTTAACCGCCTCCGCAGGTATGAAATGGCTCATTGGCTCTTGGCAAAAAAGCAACCGGTCTCAATTCCAACATGCGTTTGCTTATCGACTTCCGAACCATGCAGATGTCGCGAGACTTCGGGGGGCGTGGGTGTTGTTGCTTCGGCGACTTGTTCTTCTTCGCTCGACACTTGCCACTGGAAAGGGGTTTTTCGAACCTCGCATAGTAACTTTTAAACACGGCTGCTATCCCGAGACGTGGACTGAACAGGAAGTCAAGGACGATGAATTCACCCAGGCTGTAACCAGAACAATGAAAGAACTAGTTTCATCCCCTCCGCCGATAAACGTACCTCAAGCAAGGGCCGTTCTTGTATATTCCTCCCAACAGAAGTACTTGATTATACATCTACACCACTTTCAGTTTGACGCTTGGAGCCTTCCACTCATTATCGACGATCTTTCGCGGTTATATTTGGGCTTCGAGCCTGTTACTAGCAATGATCTCGCGTTATTCCTCCAAGCCTCACGGCCTAATTCAGGAAACTTGGAGCTACAAAAAAGATATTGGCAAGCGTCCTTCCCGCCACGGTTCCAACCTGTTTTTTTCCCAACACTGATGTCCATCTCGAACGACCCGATGCACGATCAGGCGCGCACCATATATACGTCCAAGACAGCAATTACTGGTGCGGCCCTTTGCGAAGAACGCGCGCGATCACTGCAGGTTTCCCTACAGGCGGTCTTTCTCGCTTGCTGGGCACGAGTACAAGGGAGATATAGTTCCGCAGGATTTTCTACTCTCGGGCTCTGGCAGGCGGGAAGGTCGGGATTAACCGATGACATCGCGAAGTTAGCTGCACCTTGCTCGAATATTGTACCGATGTACATCTCTGGGCTGCGTGATCGCGAAGCAATTGATCTTGTAAAAGATGTTCAAGATGATCTTCGGGCTCGATCCGCTGTGGTTGTACAAAGCGATCTAGCACATGTAAATGACTGGGTTGGTGCAGGGGGAAAGCCCTTGTGTAATGTCGTTGTTAATATAGTCAGAATCGCCCCGGATGTGACACGTCCGGATGGGCACCTGGAGCAGGTTGAGGTGTGTTAGATCATATCGATAATTATGATGACCTTATCTAACAATTGTGATTAGATGCCGTATTTTATCCCAAGAATCACTTCAGTAGAGTCCGAAACAACGATCGACCAGCTCTCGGTAACAAATCTAATCCAGGTTAGGTCAATCCTCACCTATCTCCGTCCTATCACTGAATGCTACATAACAGAATGATTTGATCATTGATATCGCGCCGATGGCTGATAGCGATTCTATCTTGATGTCAATAGACGCAGCGGCATATATTATGGACGAAGATAAAGCGAAGGAAGTCGTGAATCAGTGGGCGCAGACAGTTAAAGAGGTCTTAAAGTTATCCTAATATTGCGAAAATTTGTTATAGTTGTACATTTTCATGTTGACGGCGAGCAACCTGAAGACATTTGTCCTCTAAACCTTTGATCCAAAGAACTTCAATGCCTGCGCCTCTTAACTTCTGAGCCCCTTCGCATTGGACAAAGTCGGCAGGTTCCCCTACACCGATGAAGCAGCGTTTTACTCCAGCTTGAATAAGTGCATCTGCACAGGGTGAAAGGCCTGAGGTTCTGATGGAGCACGGCTCCATTGTTGTATACACGTCAACATGGTTTAAAATTGCGTCCATTGTAACGTGAGTGGTAGTTGGGAATAGGGCAGAGAGTTCGGTAGGAGAAAGAGAACGAGCTTTTGCCAAAGCATTAGCTTCGGCATGAGTATTTCCGGGAAGTTCTCTGGAATAACCTGTAGCGAGGACAAAAGGTTTATCGGATTCGAGGGGCCATCGGATAGTAAGCACACATCCAACACAAAAGGCTGTTGGCGTTGGGTTGCATTTCTCGGCCTCTGAGATGGCGAGGCGAAGGAATGCAATATCCTCGTCTGCATGATTTTGAGACGACCCAGTGTGAAAAGTAGAAAACGTCGACGTACCAGACATCGTAGTTCTGAAACGGGAAACACAGCGTCAGGCCTGCTTACGTACACAGCTGTCGACTGAACTTCGAGTTTTAACACAACTGACCAACTTCCACAGGTCATGTCTTCTCCCACTATAGACCATGCCCCAGCCCTTTATGTAGAGCAGGATGACCCAATGCACGGCTCAGCACATGAGGATGATCCTGAGGGCGAAGGCGACGTGGTCATGCCTAATGTTACTGACGACAGTTCGGAAGAAGGCGAGGACGATGAAGAAGAGGCAAAGCGGATCAGAGACGGGTTTATAGTGGATGAAGACGAGGACGAAGAGGAGGAGGAGGATGAGGAGGAGCGTAGGAAACGCCGAAAGAGGCGAAAGAAACACCACCGGAGACGTAAGCTCAGCGTATTTCACGAGTTCATATCCAGGAGTACTGATAATTGTATATATATAGGGGAGGAAGAAGAAGGCCTAGAGGATGAGGATCTGGAGTTACTCGAGGAAAATACAGGAGCTTCATTCAAAAAAAACCGCCGCTTGACCCGCCTTCGTCGCGGGCGTGACTCAGAATCTCCTGCAGCTTCATATTCTAAACGGAAAGCAGTCGTTGAGTCTTCCGACGATGACCTTGATAATGATGAGGGTCTACCTCAAATCCAAGACATTCAGAGAATCTGGGATGATGACCGTGGTCGAGATGATGAGGACGATGACGGTGACATGGATATGGACGACTTTATTGATTACGACGAAGAGGACGAGGGTGGAATTGCTATGGACGAAGAGGCGCGTGAAGAGCGAAGGAGAGAAAAGAAACAAGAACAAGAACGACGGAAGAAAGCCCGAGGTGCACGTCCAGAGTTAGCCGGTATTGATGCAAAGTGGGTTTACTTTTCATCCTTTTATTTACTATGAATTAATTTTTACAGTGCATGGGATGAGATTCATGATGTGTTTGGAGATGGGCATGAGTACGACTGGGCATTGGAAGCTGATGATGAACTCCAATATGACGAAGAAAACCTCAAACCGGAAATGAAATATCAGGACGTCAGTCTACATCATTTATTCTTGATAGCGTGTCTCAGTGATTGAATGGTTGTATCACAGGTATTCGAGCCCTCCGAAATTCGGAAACGACTACTCACCGAGGACGACGATCTGATTCGGGCTCAAGATATACCTGAGCGGATGCAACTGGCAACATCTTCTCTGTCTCAATCTTCTACGTTGTCCCTGCACACACAGCTTGTGGAGGGTGATCTTGGTGGAGCAGCTATGTGGGTCACACAACGTCTATCCGCACGCAAGAATCGTGAATTCTTTAGCCCTGATGGCCCACACCAACATCTTAAAGGTGCGCTTGTGATGGCTGTGACATTTTGCCTTCGATACCTCTTTGTCGAAGAGTTCGAGGTCCCATACATATGGACCCACAAACGAGACTACATCTGTTATTTTGATGTCGACGATATACGAGCGCGTTCGGAACTCCTCAATCTCACTGAACTATGGCGAATATACGCACTTGGTCAGAAATACCGGTCGCTTTTGGAACGACGAAGGGCTCTCATTTCTTCATACGAGCGATTAAAAATCAGGGACGAATACTTCGAAGAAGAAATCAAGCCCCAGGTTGATAGCGTTGAGGTCGTTGCGGATGCGACTGAGTGGCTTTCTATGAAGTTCAAGGATCAGAAGCAGGCCGAAACCGACTTCCATTTTCACGATGATGACGAACCAGAACCTGCTAAGAGACGTAAAATGCCAAGCCGAATATCTGCGTACGAGGTGACAAAGAAAAGCGTCGTCTCCAAACTAGCTCAGGTTGGTTTTTCTAACGATAAGAGCGGCATTAGATGCTAAATGATTGCACAGGGTTTTGGAATAGCGCCGCACCAAGTTGTCCTCAATTTCTTGGCGTCTAATAACATTCACTTCGTGGATGATCAAGAATTGAACCCAATTGTTTATGCTGAACAATTTGGTGACCCTGATCCAGCAAAATCACTATCAGCGGAAGAACTTCTCCGTAGGGCACGAATGATACTATCAACTGAACTTGGAAAGGATCCACTACTCAGAAATCAAATCCGGAAAATCTTTCAAGAGGAAGCCCGTATCTCAGTTGAACCTACTGAGAGGGGTATCACCAAAATCGATGAACACCATATCTATTTCGTGAGTTCAATTCATGGTGTTCTGTGCTGTTATTTCAATCTGTTATCTAGAACTTTAAATATCTGTACCACAAAAGTATTCAAGAGATGTTAGATTCAACTCAATTTCTACACATTCTCGCTGCAGAAGCGGAACACCTGGTCACGGTTTCAATATTTCTTCCTCCTGACGCCAAGTCCTCATTCGAACGGAGGCTCAACGATGCATTCGCATCTGACAGTTTCAGTGACGCTGCAAGAGCTTGGAATGAGGAACGTTCCCGTGTTGTCCAAGAAGTCCTTGACCAACACCTCATCCCAGCGGGCGTCAAATGGACGCGTGAGTATATCAGAGAAGAAGTGGAGGATTATCTAGCCGGGCGGTGTAGCTTTGCGTTGCGCAAGGCAAGAGATGTCCTTACTCCGAACAAATTCGTGCTAACTTCCCAGTAGCGAATTGATGTTGCGCCCTATCTTGTTCCTGATATGACACCCGGCGATACCGCATCTATTCTGGCGGTCTCGTGGGGTAAGGGCGACCCCCACAAAGACGCCATTACACTCGTGTTTGTTGACCAAATGGGTCGTATGCGTGAACACACCAAGATTGACAACTTATATGACGCCGAAATGATAGACGAATTCATTGACCTCTTGAAGCGGAGGAAACCAGACGTTATTGTCATTGGCGGTTTCAGTGTCGCAACTCTGAAACTAACAAACCTGGTGAAACAACGGATTGGTGGTGCCACTTCACAGCAAGAAGGAGAAAACGGATGGGGAAATCAGGATAATGGGCAGACCTTTAACATTCCAGTGATCTATGTTCATGATGATGTGGCTCGGATTTATCAACACAGCAAACGTGCAGCAGACGAATTCAGTGCTCTATCACCCACAGCGAAGTATTGTGTTGGTTTGGCACGATATACGCAAAGTCCGTTGAATGAATATGCGGCTTTGGGTACCGACATCACAGCAATTGCATTTGAAGAAGATGACCAACATCTTGTAAGTTCTTATCATCCTTTAGGTGCTGGTACTTGAACAGGCATTTCCAGGTCCCAAAAGAAAAACTCTTATCAGCATTTGAACGAACTCTCGTTGATGTAACGAACAAGGTTGGCGTGGATATTAATCGTGCTGTTACGGACACCTACTACCAAAGCCTTCTGCCTTTCGTTTGTGGGCTTGGCCCACGAAAAGCACAAGATTTGGTCAAGAAGATCAGCTCCTTGGTTGGTGGTAACTCTCACACGATTGTACAGAGGCATTTACACGATTATTTTAGGGGGGAAATCTTGTGAACCGCGATCAATTTATCAAAGGTGGGCTCTTGACAACAAAGATATTCCTGAACGCCGCAGGATTTCTACGTATATCGCAAGAGCATGATCTTAAATCTTCTAAGAATCGCCACGACGACGACATGGCCCCGGACCCTCTGGATGACACTCGTATCCATCCCGAGGACTATGAGCTGGCCCGTAAGATGGCAACGGATGCCCTTGAACTCGACGAAGAAGATGTCCACGACGAGCACCCATCTCATGTTGTCTCTTTGATCATGCAGGACGGGGAGAGAGAGAAAAAGTTATCAGAGCTAAATCTCGACGAATTCGCAATCAGCCTTTACGAGGCCAATCACGATCAGAAACGGCATACCTTGAACCTTATTCGAGACGAACTTTTGAAGCCTTTCACGGAATTGCGTGATGTGTTCTTAAACCCTGGTGCTTGGGATGTGGTAACGATGCTCAGTGGAGAGACGCCGCGTACCTTGGCTGTTGGCCTCATCGTATCTGTCCTTGTTCAGCGAGTCAAACCTCAATTCGCTTCTGTCCGCCTCGACTCGGGCATTGAAGGCATTATCAACTCTGAATTTCTTGCTGACAGAGCTCCCGAAAAGGCCCATGATGTCGTTACCAAAGGTCAAGCCATTCCGGGGGTTGTCATTGACCTCAAGTTCAACCTAGACCAAGACTCTTTTCTTGTTGAATTGTCCTCTCGACCTACGGACCTTTTAGGCGGAGACGGTGACTTCCGACGCATTAAACATGACGACTATTGGGACCACACACATTTTGAAAGGGACCGAGAAGTGCTTGCCAGGAAAAAAAGAGCAGAAGTTGATCGAACTCGACGAGTTATCAAACACCCCAATTTTCATAATTTTAACACGGGCCAGGCTGAAACTTACTTGGAAAAACAACAACGCGGTGATGTTGTTATTAGGCCTTCGTCAAAAGGAATTGACCATCTTGCTGTGACCTGGAAAGTCGATGAAAAGCTCTTTCAGCATATTGGTAAATTCTCTCCGTATGTATGTCATTCACCCGCTTACTCCTATTGTATTAGACGTGACAGAGCCAAACGCCGATCCAACCGGCCAGACAATTGGTGGCCAGCTCATCGTCGACAGCACACATAGCTATGCGGACTTGGATGAGTTAATTGTCAACCACGTTCAAGCGATGGCCCGCCGTGTCGAAGAATTGATGGCTCATGAAAAATTCAAACATGGTTCTGAAGATGAGTTACGTGAGTTGCAAGGCTACTAAAGTCTATCAAATGGCTATTCATCGATTCCCACCCAGATCTATTCCTGAAGAACTTCCTGGCTGCCAACCCTGCTAAGAGTATGTATGGATTTACACTCAATCGGAAAAGGCCAGGTCACTTTAGCCTATGTTTCCTGGCCAATAAGAACTCTGCCGTGCAGACTTGGGTGTGTGTTTGTCATCCCAATTAAGTGCCATTGTTGTTGATCACTACCACAGCCTGTGAGGGTTGCTCCGGAAGCCTATTACCTCTTCGATGCAGCTGCTGTCGGAGTTCCCGAACTCTGTGATGCCTTCAAAGTCAGGTATACCCCATGTCAACTCTACATTGAACTCTCTTCATATCACTTTTTAGGCACCTTCATGAATCCCAAAATGCGGCAGGCGGTAAAACACCATTCGGTGCAGGAGCTCGTACGCCAGCTCGGCCTGGAGGTGCAACTCCGGGACGAATGTCCGTTCGCCAAGTCGGCCGAACACCAAACCCCTACGGTGGTGTGACGCCTGCCACTCTACCCACACCATATACAGCTCCTGCCCCTGGTTATGTTCCGCCACAAACACCGTATGGATACCGAACACCATCCCATCGCCCGCCCAACTTCCCATCCCAACCCCCTCCCGCTCCTCCTGGCATGAATGCCGAACGTGCGGCGATGCTACAGCAAAATTCGGGAAGCTCCGGTGGTTGGGGTGGGAGTTCTGGTTGGCCTTAGTATCTACCTTCTCCTTTTTTTTGACGCCTGATATTCCCTCACTGGCTATCTGGCTAGATAGACATGTGCTTGTATGTACATATATTACTATTTCTGAGACTAATTGAATATTAAGCCAGCGATAACGAACAATTAGTCCCCTAATTTATTAGTAGTCATACGAAAGCCGCTAAGCGACTATACCGGAGTCTTTCTAAAACCCCTTGCCGACTTAACAAATAACTCAGAAATAGACTCGGTAACGACGGTGCTACCGCGGTCGTCATTGCCTGTAAGGTAACATTACAAGGCTGCACCCGCAAAATCCCTGGTCAGATGTGCGCACCAAGGTCATTTCCGTAGGTGGATTATTTACCAGCCAGTGGGTACTCATAATTAGACCTGACGATAGATCTCAGCCGGACGGTTTAATGTCATGGACGAACACGGTCCTCGTAGATTCGCCGTGCCAACCTCGGTTGCTGCTCGCGCTCACCAGAAATCTTGCTCCAGGGTCAATCACTGAAGACATAATAAGACAGGACGGCTGAACGTTTTGGAACGGACGTACATAATTGTGAGATATATCCTCCATGATGGCCTGGGATAATCTTGAATTGCACTCCACTCTTCGCCTTTCCGAATGAATCTGGTTCGCCAGCTTCCGCGACGTTCCATAAGCGTAAGTTGTCGTTCGAGGCACTGAGCATTTATGAGATCATGATCACTGTCAAATCCAGTTAGCAGGGGATGCCTCACCATGCAATATGTCGACAATCAGGGAATGCCACTACGCAGGAAACCACTCCCGAGCTTAGTGGGTTTCGTAGTGTTTTTAGAAGCCTAGGCGTGTTAGCCGGGCCAGAGCGGCCCAGCTGTCTGACATCCCAGACGTCTACTGTACCGTTACGCCTTCCTGCGTATAACTGGCCGCCATCTGCTGACCAACAAGCCTAGTGAAGGGATATGTTAATCTAGTCGCTGATCTGGCAAGTCTCCTTACAGAAAGGCACCAAGGAGGTGTTTTTTCGCTCATCCATAGTCGTCCAACACCAGACCCAGGACTGTTCACTCTTTTGTCCCATAGAATGATCTGTCCATCAATCGCAGCTGTCATCAATAAGTCGGGAGAGTAGGTAGCGTAGTTTGCTGCATCCAGTAGTGGGGGTGCATTCTTTGGTGTGCTCATTTGGCCAAGTGTAGAGCGCGGTGGAATTGATTGGAATACTTTTGACTTATCATCGCTACCAGGCACTGGCGCAGCGAGGGAAACACTATTATCCGAAGGGTTCGCCGGAGGGTCAGGCTCGTCATCAAATAAAGGGTCAAACGATGCATCTGATTTAGCATCTGAATCGTTCTGTGGTCGGGGCTTCATTTCCGATAGATTTTCTGCCAGGGTATCGTTAGTTGAAGGTGGAATACTTGTTGGGTATGGTGTGGCAGAATGCAGCATATCACCTCCAGAAGAGTTGCTGGATGCATTCAGAGGGCGTACTGCTATTCCTGCAAGTTGAGCACCGTGAGCGGTAAAGTTTCTCACTTGCTTTCCAGTATTGAGGTCCCATTGCTGGGAAGA
>CEMJ01394276.1:125852-149672 GCA_900068955.1 Clitocybe nebularis | reverse complement strand
TTTTAAACTTACAATGGCTTCGCCATCCCAACCGGCACTATAATAACCCTTCTCGTCGTGGGCCATGGAGAGAGCCGATACAGGGCCTCGGTGGCCGCCCATAACATGACACAGTCGGCCTGGTTCATGACGTACCGTGAAAAGATTTATGTGTCCCGCCTAGAATATGGGTGGATGAACATTTGCAAAAGTTGATGCAGGTCATACACCCACATCAGTACCTGCAAGCGCCCACAATGCATCTGAATGCATTGCAAGACAATAAACAGGCGAAAGAGCTGGATCTTCTTCCCCAGAACCTGGGTGCTCACTCGAAACATCTGGTGAGGCGAAGTTCTCCCACCAAAACCGTAGTTGCCCAGATTTCATGATACCTTCAACAACCCCCGAATGGTGTCTTTGTGGGGCTGTTAGAAAATTCTTTCCATTTACAGCGGTGAAAATATCATAATCTCGAATATACCCATCATCTGATCCAGTCAAGAGGTGGGTCATACACAGGGATGAGGCGAGAGCATGAGTAGGGACTGGATGGGGGAGGGCACATATTGCTTCAACTGTGTACGATCCGGGCAAGCCAACGCCACCGATAGGCGCGAGCAATGCCCTCTTACGAAGTCCAGCAGGAGAGAGCGAACGTTTCCGAGTCAATTGAGGAGGAGGGGAGGGAGAGGAGGGGAGTGATGGAGTTGGAGCTTCGATTAGGTCAACAGAAATTCATACCCATATCTTAAAGGAAGCATACCCTCTGATTGAGGCGGGGGCTGGTCGTTTGGAGCGTCGAGGGGTGGGGCGTCGATATCCATACCCACCGCCCCTTGCCCTGCAGGCTCTGAATCGTCGTCGTCGTCGTCGTCTTCATCTGAGCCTTCATCAGAGTCATCAGATAAAGAATCCTTTCATTTGACAAGACGGCGGTGAGATTGAGGTGCTGCTAGTGTAAGTGAAAACACACATCTTCTCCTTCTTCCGTGGCGTCGTCAAGTCCTGCGTCCAGTGGCTCATCTTCAACTTCTGCGTCTGGATCGTCGTCACCATCATACTCTAGATCATCTAGGTTCTCGTCTTCTGAGTCACTAGGAGCCATTAGAGATTTTCTTACTTCAGTCTGAGTTAGCAAATGCTATCAACACGTTTTCGGGTTTCGGGTATTTGCAACTGATATACTGCGACTATCGCGGTAGTCAACTTCCAAGTCCGAACGTTAAATCATCATCATGGTTTTGGCGGACTTGGGCCGTAAACTCAATGCTGCTCTTTCTTCACTTAACAGAGCACCCCTCGTTGACGAGAAAGTTTGTCGTTGAAACGTGAATCTAATCGCCATGTGTTCATGATTGTTCCAAAGGTTCTAGATGCAACTCTCAAGGAGATCACAGCTGCGTTGCTCGAATCCGATGTGAATGTCAAACTCGTAGCATCTCTAAGGCAAAAAGTCAAGGCAAAGGTTAAAGCTTCGCTAGAAGCTAGTGCCGCAGACAAGACAAAGGAAACGAACCGCAAGAATCTCGTACAGAAGGTGGGTTAATCGCCTTGTCATCGAGTATCCGCCGTACGAAATTATACAGGCCGTGTTTGACGAGCTGGTGCACCTCGTTGATCCAGGTGTAGAGCCATACAAGCCAAAGAAGGGACAATCCAATGTTATAATGGCCGTCGGTCTACAGGTATGATTTTCCAGACAGTGTTAATCCATGCACCTTATAATCGTAAGGGCAACGGAAAAACTACAACATGCACGAAACTAGCGGTACACTACCAAAAACGAGGCTTCAAATCCGCAATTGTTTGCGCGGATACCTTTCGTGCGGGTGCTTTTGATCAAACCCGACAGTCTGCAACCAAGGCCAAGGTAGCATACTTTGGTTCATACACGGAAACAGACCCTGTTGCCATTGCCTCTCAAGGTGTTGCAAAGTTCAAGAAAGAGCGCTTTGACGTCATCATCGTCGATACATCTGGTCGACATAAACAAGAGTCAGAACTTTTCGAGGAGATGGTTCAAATCGGAGAAGCAGTCGATCCTAATATGACCGTTCTGGTCCTGGATGCTAGCATAGGTATACTGATTTCCCACTCTGGTGTTAAGGAGTAGATCACTCATTGTATGTCAGGTCAGGCTGCCGAGGCACAAAGTCGAGCATTCAAAGAGAGTGCCAATTTTGGTGCTATTATCGTAACGAAAATGGATGGACATGCAAAGGGTGGAGGGGCAATCTCTGCGTATGTTAACAAATCCCTTTGAAGTTATTGCATGTTCATGTGCCACAAGTGTCGCTGCCACGAAGACACCAATAATATTCCTCGGTGTTGGGGAGCATCTTCATGACTTGGATCGGTTCTCACCCCAACCGTTTATTTCGAAGCTCCTTGGCCTGGGCGATATGCAAGGGTTGATGGAACATATGCAAGACCTTGCTACACAAAACCCTGACAAGCAGAAAGAAATGGCAAAGAAGCTCGAAGAAGGAAAGCTCAGCATTCGAGACTGGCGAGAGCAGATTTCAAATGTAATGAATATGTGGGTTGCATTTGTTGATATTTATGCCGAGTCTCAACCGTACTGATAAACGCAAGTTCAGGGGTCCAATCAGCAAAATTGCGTCGATGATCCCAGGTCTTCCTCAGGATCTCCTGCAAGGATCCGACGAGGAGGGGTCTATGCGAATGAAGCGAATGATATTTATCACGGATAGCATGACTGCTGTGGAACTGGACTCAGATGGATCGCTCTTCATGGAGTTTGGCAAGGATGGTAAACCGACAGATCTGACGTGGAGAGTTACCAGGGTTGCAAGAGGCAGCGGGACCAGCGTCCGGGAAGTCGAGGAACTTCTGTGCCAGTACAGGATGATGGCGAACATGGCAAAACAGGCTGGGGGCAAGAACGGATGGTGTGTATCAACGTTTTTTCGTCTTCTAATTGTTTTTGTTGATGCAGTGTTTTTTAGGTTGCAAGCGATGCAAAAAATGCAAGCGGCTGCTGGTGGAAAAGGCCGTGGTGCCAACGGGATGCCAACACCAGCACAAATACAGGCTATGCAGGTATGGCGGACAAAGAGTAACTGTGGTGTTGGTCTGAACGATTTTTTTACAGAGATCAATGCCACCAGGAATGCTCCAGCAAATGCAGCGACAGATGCGTGGTGGAGGTGGCATGCAGGAGATGATGAAAGCCATGATGCAAGGGCAAGGAGGAGATCAAATGGACATGGAGGAGATGCAACGTATACTATACATCTCCTACTTTCAGAGACTTTCACTGACTCTGTGTAGGTATGATGTCTTCCATGGGGAGCGGGCTTGGTGGCCTAGGAGGTCTCGGTGGATTGGGGGGAGGAGGGATGCCTGGAATGGCCGACATGTTCAAAATGATGGGCATGGGTGGTGCAGGACGATAAATATTGGCAAGGTGAACTATTCATCACTAAATTTCATGAATATATTATGCAACAACCGCGCAGGTCGTGAAACCATGCTTGGATAGAGATTATAGGGATTTTGCAAGCTTATTCCTCTCCTTTTTTCGTGTTTTCTTCTGCACGGAAGCCGCATTCTTATTTCCGAACAGAAATGAAGAGGTGTGGTCGCTTGTGTCTCCACCGAACAGAATCTAGATGTTTCGTGGTTGACTACAATTGTAATGTTCGTGCCCAAGGGATTCTTACCAACCAGAGGCCCCAGAGGCCGATGATAGCTGACATCATAAATACCACAGAGGCTAGGGGCCCCACGTCCTTAGTATTGTAAGATAGGAAAGCGGTGATGTTAGAAGCAATAGTGAGTGGTACAAGAAGTGGGTGAGTTGGGTTGTTTCGTTCATTAGTGGTGGTAGGTGATTCTGGAGATGGAATCTGGGGCACTGAAGTGAATTAAGCCGAACGACACGATTCGGGTGACGTACATTGAGAACAATCCCAGAAGCGATAGCTGCTAGCCAAATGCCGGAATGGGTGGCAAGGAATGCTTCCAATGGTGTAAGGGCTGAGCGACGTTCCGGAATGTTTGCAGTCTCGGCTATGAAGAGCAGCAGGCGAGGGAATAAGGTCAGACAGGACGCTAGAATGAGCAGCCTGTAGACGATAAGGATTCCCATTTGGTTTGGCAACTAGGTACGACTCACAACGACGCTACTACCCAAGCCCACAAGGAAACAGCATCTGCGCTCTTTACGTCTGGTGAATCTCCTTGATCATCAATTTTAGCTTGTTCACGGGGCTTTGAGAGGTCTTGTAGTTCGATACTGTTGCTCATGGCCGATGGATTTCAAGACATGACGTTGAGATTTAAATGGATCAGGTTGTGACAGTCCGTGACTTTGAAGATTAGCTATATGTATTTTGCAAGTGTTTGGTTCGTTGCTTTCCCATCGCACAAGCTACGTTCAGCTGTCTACATCGCGCTATGCAACCGTCCAACCTGCGCACTACTCGCTTGCATGTCTGCTGAGTCTCTTCCCCCAGATACCTCCATTACAGAAGACGACGACGCACAATTCTTTCGAACAGTACACGGTCGAATTTTGAATACCCTCAATCCAAGATACATGCTTCCTGTTGATAGTGATGAAATAAAGGTTCTTTCTTTCCCTCCAGTTTAATCGTTTCTTCGGCCCACGGTATTTATCTCAGCGTTCAGAGTTTCACCACCGTCTGTTACAATTTGTTTTTGGTGGGAAAAATTATGTAGGTCCTGTCAAAGAGGCCTTGCAATTTGGAGAACATCGCAGAGGTTTGCCAACCGTTTCTAATACCTATTGGATTGAATGACCAGTTTTCTTGTCCAGTTCTCGATTTAGGGACGGGGGGTGGTTTCTGGTCTGCATCCATTCAGTATGTATTCAACCCGTCAAACTAATGATTGTTCTCCAGGGCTATTGACATGGCAGATGATTTCCCTCGAGCCGAGGTCATTGGAGTTGATCTCGCCCCCATCCAGCCCAGGTATGTACGTAACATCCGTGTTACACTTGCAGAACAGGCAACCCTTATGAGGGCGCGTTTTTAGATCTGTACCTCCAAATTGCACGTAAGCTGGGTCGCCTTTAGTACAACTGAATAGTTCCAGAAACCTACAATTCATCTTATCAGATTTGAGATATGCGATGTTGGTCAGCCATTTATTCCTTACCCAGACGGCCACTTTGATTTCATCCATGCTCGCTCTCTGCACACCGGGGTACGTCTTTCAACAAGTACCTATTGTCTATCCAAAAATATCCACGTGTTCAGATTCATAACTATCCTCGATTGCTTCAAGAAATTGCCCGATTACTTCGACCAGGAGGGCTCGTTCTTCTGATAGAGCCGGACTTGGTACCACTGGCAGATGGGAAGTCTGCTGCCCATTACCCTGATGGTTCCGGGCTTCGTGGATGGTTTACAATCTGGGAAACGTACAGAGCTTGCCTCAGAAGACAAGGGATAGATGACACAGTCCCCCAGCGTTTAGTTGACCTCCTTATCGCGACCAAAGCATTCGAAAACGTTGTGGAGCAGGATGGTAACATCCCTGTTGGGTTTTGGCCAATCGGTATGATGCAATCCCAACAGTTTTCCTTCTTGTGCTGAGCTCGCGGTAGACCCTCATCACTTGACTGTCGGTCAGCTGCAGTGGATGGACTATGAACTTTTGCTACCTGCTTTGAAACCGTTATTCATCTCTGCGGGTATGCCGGAGACTAAGGTGGAACGTATTATCGCCGATGCCCAGCAGGACCTTTATTACCCATATCTCTCCCCATCGACTCACCTCCATATTGTTTACGCATCAAAACGTCTGTGACACTCTTGCTTTAGAGGTCATCCTTATACTGTATCCATAGCCAGCTCTTGTGTTTTACCTTGTATAATATTTACTTTCCTGTATATCATCAATTTAAGCTGGTCATCATCTCAATTCCTTCGTCAAGTAAGTACACACAAAGGAACAAAACCCTACATAGAGCAACTACACGTAAGAGCACCATCAACCTAAAGCCCAGTAGCAAAGGTC
Source organism: Clitocybe nebularis (assembly GCA_900068955.1). Lineage (NCBI taxonomy): Eukaryota > Fungi > Basidiomycota > Agaricomycetes > Agaricales > Clitocybaceae > Clitocybe > Clitocybe nebularis. The sequence goes on along the minus strand of CEMJ01394276.1, from coordinate 143,678 downwards.
GAAGCAGCGATGACCCAACAACATAGTGAACAGTATCATAAACAGCCTGGTCAAATGAGAGGACGAGACGAAAATTTCGCTCTGGATAAAGAAACTAGTTGCCAACCCCAAAATCGCGCCCCCAACCCACGGCGCACGATTACTGCTTGAACTCGTTCAAAACAGAGATAGCCTCGTTGACCTTGCCGTTCATAGCCTCTTGGTCGTCCAGAAGGTGTAGGAGTTCAGAGTTATCCATCTCGAGCAACATTCCAGTGATTTTTCCTGCCAAATCGGGTTCATCACTAAAGGAAGATGGTTAAACGTCACATTTGAAAAAGATGGGTTTTGGTACATACTTGGCAATCTTGAGATAGATCACTTCACCTAGCATTTGCTTCTGTTCCATAGGTGTTGCGGCAGCCAATTGATCAGCAGTAAGAGTAGGAAGCTCAGACTGAGGTGGGGCCACTTGGGTAGCTGGGCCTGCAGGAGGAACACCGGGGTTACGGGGAGGTTGGGGGGTGCCCTTGAATCCCGCTGGTTGTTGTGGAGGGGGGCGGACGCCGGGTGCCGGGGCGCCTGCAGGGGGAGGTGCACGGCCCTGTGGGGGTGGTGGGGCAACGCCTTGGGCGCCGGGAGCACGAGGGACACCATTGACCGGAGGGGGTCCATTGGCACGGGGCATGGGGACATTAGGGTTAGTTGGCGAAGATCCAGGCCCACGAGCGACAGGTGGGCGAGGCGGGCCACGACCGGGGAACGATTGCATACCGTAAGCCTGGGGGGGACCTTGAGGATAGCCACTGGGAACTGGCATGCCACCTGGGGGGTAACGAGCGCCACCACGTGGAGGCATCATTCCAGGTTGACCATAGCCCATCATTCCACGGCCTTGAGGGAAGCCAGGTCCTGGTGGGGGGTAGTACATGGGCCCGTTGAGATATCCGCCCGGAATGCCAGCAGCGGCAGCTTGTTGGGCACGGATTTGATTGCGTTGAGCAATTTGGCTCTCCAGTTGCTGCCTACGAACCTCGCGACGCTGTGCCAAAGATACATAAAGAGGCTTGGATCCTATCATTTTGTTGTTCATTTCTGCAACAGCCTTAGTTGCCTCGTCGGGAGATGAGAAACAAACAAAGCCAAAGCCTTTGGAAGTTCCCTTATCATCCCGCATGACCTTGCAGCTTGTGACAGCACCAAAGGGTTCGAACTCGGCCCGGAGTTTCTCGTCATCAACATCATCCTCCAAATTTTTAATATAGAGGTTGACCCCCTGATACTTGCTCAGCTTTTCCATCTTGGCTTGCTCGTACGACCTGCGCAGCTCCTCTTCACGCTCAGCCTTCTTCTGAGCACGAGATACGAAGAGCTTCCTGCCGTGGTGTTCCGAGTCATGGAGCTCGTCAACGGCCTTCTGCGCCTCTTCGTGGTTCTCGTAGTTGACGAAACCGAAACCCTTGCTCTTGCCCTCCTCATCAACCGAAATGAGAGCAGATGTAACAGCGCCAAACTGAATGAAAAGTTTCTCGAACTCGTCTTGAGACATTTCGGGGTCGATGTTTTTGACGTAAAGATTCGTAAACTGGGCCTTCATTTCATCGAGTTTGGATTGGCGCTCCTTGAAACAAATGAAAGTTGGTCAAGGTTCTTGGGGATATTGGGTATATACACGAACCTTGCGAGAGATATGAAGGCCAACATAGACCTTTTTATCATTAAGCAACATGCCATTAACTGCCTTTATGGCATTATCAGCGGCCTCGGCGGTCTCGTAATGAACGAAGCCGTATCCCTTGGAACGACCTTGCTCATCGGTGGCAACTTTGCATGATAAGACATTACCGAAAGCAGCAAAAGTGTCATGAAGAGCCTGTAATCCCTCATCAGCTTTGACAAATGGGCCAAGTGGGGGGTCATATACCTTGTTGTCAATGAGTTCATCCAGGTTCTTGATGAAAACATTGCCCTGGCCTGTTTTGCGGAGGGCAGGGTCACGCTGAGACCACATGATCCGGCTAATGGACGAGAATTAACAGAAGGTAGGAAGGTGGGAGGTCCTAGCTTCTCACCATGCACGGTTTTTAATCAGCGAATAATTAAGTTGCTCCAGGGCACGTTCGCCTGGGGTACGTTAGTATTAGAAGTCAATGATAGCGGAAAACTCACCATCGCTAGCGTTGAGATAATTGACGTAGGCATACCCAAGTGAGCGGCGGGTGACGGCGTCACGGCAGACACGAATGCTGTGATTTCGATGTTTACAAAAAAGGGGGTGATATTTAATTCAAGACTTCATACCTTGCAACAGGGCCAATCATGTTGAAGATCTCGAAAAGCATGGCTTCGGTGACGGTAGGATCGAGTTCCCCAACATAAAGTGACGCTGACGGAGCAGAGGCGACCGAACTTTGTGGGGCAGGGTTATAAGGGGCAGGTGCTGGCATCTGTGCGATCTCAGGTGCGACCTGGGACACCATCTCGGGCTGAGCAACAGAGGGGGAAGACATATGGAATGGGGTTTTCTGGTGTTTTGGGGTCGTTACTGCTTTGTGTGACTTTTTCTGCGACTGTTCAAGATTAGTGAGTGATACCACGATGAAAAAAAAAAAAGATAGCGCACACGAAGAGGCAACCGCTTGTATATAAAAAGTTTTTTTATATGTTTTTTAACGGTTTTTTGACTAGAAGACGGTCAGTTGGATAAAGAGAAAGGAGAGAGAGGATTGACCTTTGGAAGATGGGCTTGAAACAACAGCACAATCCGTCTCCATATTTGACATCTTTTATTTAAACTCCGCTGCGCACGGCGACAATAGCGCCCTTGCCCTCTGGCGCTGCAATGCGCCACATAGAGGCTATGCTCTTCAAGGAGACTACTATGATTACTGTTTCACTCCAGAACTACATGGCTTTATTGTATAATTCCAAACAATACAGCAAAATCAAACTACAACAGAGACTTCGTTTACCCACGGGTAAAGTACGCCTTTGCTCCGTGCGAAGCCAGCTCCGTCTTGGCCTATCATAATCGAGCTAAGGTACAGGAAATATGCGAATGAGTCGGAAGTGAGCACTGACCTTTTCAATGGTGTGGCCCGCGGCAGTGTGGTGAGCATAGATCTGGACAGTGGTTATTTTTATAATCCAACACCCACACCAGATGGATGCTCGCTCACCTGGCGATAATAAAAGGCATTACCGAGGCCCTGGATTGTCCAACCTACTGTTGATACCAAGCCGAGGATGGCAGCTGCCCAAAAGTGCTTGGCGAACATTTGGATGGTTCGAATAAGGCCTGCTGCCCCGGTGCTAAAACGAAGCGATAAGCAACAAGCCTCGGACTTATGTACATTGTGTGCTTGGACATACCTTGGAACACCGATGATCCTGTGGCGAGGGCGAGGATGAGGGCCAGTCAGGAGGAGAATCTATAATGACGTGCTTACATGTAGACGCTGAAAAGAAGATGGAATCCACCAAAGAAGAAGTAGAAGTCTGGATTCACATGTGGTTTAGTTCGCGATGCGGATAAAGTACGGCCGTCTTACAGTAGTATAATGATTGCTCCTGTAGCTTCAAGTCAATATATACGAACACTTCGTAAGCATACCTGACTAACCTTCATATAACCATTATATATGGGCCTTATTTGTAGTGATCAGATATGAGTTTAATAAAACTGTGGCCCATGATTCTTACCGGTACCATAGAAGGAAGGAGGTGACTGGAATGACAAAAAGGTACCTAACAGTTGCACGACAAGTTGGAGGGGGGGTTGTGGATTAATGATGAACCGAAGTACTCACCCAATACTTGCACCCAAGTCTCGTCCGCCTTCCTCTGCTCCGGCTAGAAGAATAAAGATACAAGCGACCATATTGATGATTAGGGTCAACGTCAGGACCAGCCATAGTTGATACAATCGTGTGATTAGCGGCCGCGAAGCCTCAGGTATTTCATCTCGTATTGAATGGAAAATCAAAGGGAAGACTCGAGAAACAAAACGTTCTTAGGGAGATGCGTAGTAGCTTGCAAGACTGAACTCACATGGTGGCCAGTTATTTTTTCCGTGCAGCCTAATATTTTCGGCCTTTGCATTAAGTTCTTGTTCGCGTCTTTCGAGATCTCGTTCGCGCTGGCGTAATTCCTCCAATCTGGCTGCCTCTGCAGCATGGGAAGGGGATTGAGTTGGCGTGGATGGGTCGTCGAAGGGGTTCGTGTCAAGGGAGTGGGTCGATGCAAATGGATTGTGGGTGTAGTCGGCTATGGAATGAAGTGAGAAACGTGAGACATTGAATGGAAAATGAACTCGCTCATTGTGTATAAGTAACGGCAACGGAATGGCAATGGTTCAATGGCAATGGATTGCACAGCCGTCACACAGTCACACCGGAGCAGCCCGATATTTGTCCACCAGAGGGCCGCCAAACAAGAGAGAAAATTATTTTATCTTTACATAACAATGGACTACTTATCCGGCAATGGGACTCCATTTGGGGATCGGCAAAGTAGGCTGTACGTTCAACTTTGACCGCCGTGGACCTCGAATCTATTCTTATAAAGTTTACGGCATGCCGAAGTGGAGTATAAAAAAGTTGTGGTTGAACAAACAGGCAACGCCTCGGTCTGGCTTAACCTTTTTCTTATTCTCCTCCACCCATCCTCCATCCTCTCCCTCCCAAGGTACGTCCTCGTGGATCTTTCATTTTCAATTTCATATCTCATTTCATCCTATAGACCTCACTTTCTTTCCCTTAAATACAAGACCCACAAGTCAACCCAACTACGCTCTCTCTACCCTTCCCGTCCCTACCCATCCCCACAATATCCAAGGCAGTCATGTTCAACCTCGTTTCTTACGCAGCTCTTGCCTTTGCCGCCACCTCTGCCGTCTCTGGCCTCGTCGTACCCAGAGCAACAGCTCCTGCCGGCTGGGCGACCGACTACCTCGAAGTATGCACTCGTCATCATTAAACCTGCCACGGATGCTTAATGTCTCCTGCGCAGGATTACACTACTTATCACGTTCGGTATCTCGCCATTGGTTGCCAGGACAAGCATAAGACAACCTTCTTCGACGAATGCTGTCACCCTCTCCTTGTAAGTATTTATCCATTTTGTCAATTCCTCTCATTTAATATTGTATACAGGCCACTGAGCAGCTTGAAACTGCCCGTCCTGCGCAGTGTATTCCGTCTGCATCAGCATCATCTTCCGCCTCTGCCGTTGAGCCCACTTCTACTGTGACAACGCCCAATAACTCTGAAGATGACGATACCGATCTCGATGACTGTGATGACGATGACAACGATGACGACGGTGAAGATACCGACGTCCCTACCACCGTCGCCATTCCACCCACCCAGCCTCCCGTTTCTACACCAGCAATAGCAACCCCAACAACGGTAGCCACTCCGACAACAGTGGCAATTCCAACAACAGTCGCAACCCCAACGACCACAGCCTCCCCCAAGCCGGCCACTACTACCGAATCAAAGGAGGCACCGGCACCCACACCAGATGCAAGCACCACCTCTTCGAGTGTCAACTCTGGTGGATTGTATGTCGGGCGCCCATCATTTTATGTGTAGTCACTGACAGTCATTGTAGTGCAACATTCTTCTACCAGAACGGCGTTGCCGGTGCCTGTGGGACAGTTCACAGTGACAACGACATGATTGCTGCCATCGGTCAGTTAACCACAACTGTCAACTGAGCGCTGACCGACCTCCGGCTATCTCCATTATAGATGGTGAAAGATACGGTGATCTCGGCGCTAAATCCGGCCTCTGCGGAAAGCAAGTCAAGATTACCAACCCAGCAAATAGCAAGGTACATAGCCACTCAATAGTATCATTAGGCATTACCCCTTAACGCTATGATTAGTCTGTCGTCGTTACTATTGCAGATGCATGCCCTACTTGCAAGAATGGTAACTCTATCGATCTTTCGGAAGCTGCCTTCAAGCAAATCGCCACCCTCGATCARGGCATGGTTGACAGTATGTCTTATCTCATTTCGCTGTAGCTTAAGCCTAATATCTTTCTCAGTCAAATGGTCATTTACCTCCTAAGTCCAGTACCCTTCTGTCTATCTCTCTCTCTTTACACTCTTTATTCCTTTCACGCCGCGGGTATCGATCTACCCTCTCATTCAGCGGGGCGGCTATCGCTCGGGCCTAGACTGGAATATGACGCACGGCTTGAGAGCCTATTTATGATACGAGCTAGAACTCCTATGTGACTTATCCTCTCGGTTGGTCCGCCGTCATTCACGCCCCCGAATTCATTATACCATAACTTGATGTTTACTTATACTCCTGTTGCTATATCTCTCACTCTGGTTGCTTTCTGATCATTGATCACTGGCTGTTGCTATACCCTTATGTCCGCTGTGCGCAAATAAAGATGGTTTAACGTTGATATCATTTCTATACATACCTAACTGGTTGGTGATCAACTTGTGATATCAATCACATATGATGCCGTCTATTTGAGTACTGCAATTACCGTTACCTGCTTACTATGTGATGATGAAATACACGAGAAGTAATTTCCGTCGAGAGGATAGAAACGGCATTGCAGCCTGGCGCTTGGGATAAATTTTATAGGTTCGGCGCACAAACAGCGCATTATGATCGCTCCCACATCCAGAACCATCAGACACTAATGTTCGACTTACTGCAGAAAGAGTTTTCAGGTGGTAAAGGTCAGGTATAAGGTAACGTATTGTTCGCTTTATTAAGCCAGAACAAGATGAAATCACAAAGGTTTTGTTAGATTAGAATCATCTAATAAAGAGATTCAATAACTGATGTATGTTAATGTCATAAATTAGAAGCTGGGGGTACATTTCATCAGTGAATGTATGTTTAACGAAACGGTTTGCATTAGGGTTGCACGCTTCAGAATGATAATATAACAGAACCCCATTTAGCTTACATTTGAGCATCAACATCATGAAACTGCGTTTCTTCAGTTTCTTCAAATTCGGCTTGAAACACTAGGGGATTAGAATAAGAGGGGTATCATAAAATGAAACGATCCACCTACAACGAAGGAACGTCCAAAGACCAAGGGGATATCTGGCAGGATGGAATCCAAATTCTATAACCCCTAAAATTAAAACCATTGGTATTAGCATAATCCTAACGGCAGTCGCCGTTCATCAAGACGGAGCCTCGGTCAACGGAATGAACGCAAGAACCGGAGTGCCGCATCGCATGATAGACGGGTGTGCGACAGGAAGCTTAGAATATCAAGAAAATGGTCAGGCAAGCGTCAAAGATGTATGATTGATATACAGGAGATTCGCTCGGAAAGGGGAATCGTTTCTGATGAAAGGTGAGGTATTATTGGCTAGCACTCCTATTCACTTGGTCCCTATCAATTAAGGCTTCGCTGAGCGAAGATATTTTCGACTCGAGATCCAGGTCTCAGGGCACAAGGAACAGGAACACGCGACTGACACGTCGTACTAGATAACGTTCAATTCAAAGTCTCGTTACCAGAATGCATCCTAGATGCCTTGTAGGATGCAAGCGAGGTTTGAATCTAGGTTCGATATGTGCTCCACGAGGTAGCCTACCTATAAGCCTACCATGGTCCGTCCTGCCTGAGCCTATATCACTCCCTTGTGCATGTTTCGGGACTCGGGAACTCACCCCTGCGGATTTAAATCGACTTGTTAGCAACGGAGGAGCCAGACTACTCTCCGGCGGCTCAGAAGGAGGAAGAGTATCAAAATTTTCACTTCTCATGTCCTATGTCCTATCTGACCTCTATTACCGTTGTATTCTGAAACTGGGGTGAAGCATCCCAGGGTTCAAACTGTCAATCGTAATCAACCTGCCGTTATAGCTCACACGTCGGTCTCGTAAATACCTAGAGTATGAGTTTAGCCTAAGAATTACCATATTTGGAAAACCGATTAGGATAATTATATTTGGACTCGATTCCCGCATTTTTTGTTGAGAATGAGTGCAGCATTACAGAGGATTCTTGTCATTGGAGGGAATGGCTTCATAGGTTCGTCTCACAATGCAGTATATTGAGCGATGCGCTCATCCGTTTCATAGGCTCAGCAGTCTGCAGAGCTGCACTCGCTCGGGGTATTCAGGTGACTAGTATCAGGTATGACGCTGTCCTCCACATCATGGGCGGTTATTAAGCTATATGTTCTTTAGCTCGTCGGGTACACCATATCGGACAGCGAAAGGACATACACCATCATGGGTATCCAAGGTGCGCTTGTTATGAAGCTTTCCCTAGTCCTCTACATAATAATTCGCAGCAACTTGTATTATTATTTCTAGGTGGACTGGCAGAAAGGTGATGCACTCCATCCGGACAGTTTTGCACATCTCTTCCCAGAAGTAGGAGGGGTGGTCCACACCTTAGGGATACTCTTGGAAGATGGGGCATACAAGCAAGCAGTAAGAGAAGGAAATGTTCTCGGGTTGATGGGGAGTTTCTTCCATTCCGTGACTGGTAACAATGGAAATCCATTGGAGAAAAGAGTGGACGACACCCGAAATAACAGCTATGAAGTTATGAATCGTGATACAGGCAAGTCCCAGACTTGTAATTGGTATATGTATGTCCCCATTGCTAAGCCTTTCTACAGCACTTCGAGTCTGTGAATCGTTTCTCTCATCTTCCAGAGGCTCCGAAGTTTCCAATACCCCACGGCCATTTGTTTACATCTCTGCTGAGGATATTTTCCGTCCTGTGATCCCGGAGAAATACATCGAGACGAAACGGGAGGCCGAGCGGGCTATTGAGGCAATGATGACTGATGCACCTGATTTTCGGGGAGTCTATATACGGCCAAGTGCGAGATTCCACTGTCCACCGTGCTTGCATCAAATGACATCCTGATTTAGGTTTGGTTTATCACGCCCATCAGCGTCCGCTGACGACACCAGTCGCAGCCTTGCTTGATCTCTCTGCCAATCTCCATTCTAGAGTCCCTCCGGCGCTTCCGACTCCCTCCAGCCTTCTCCGTACATTAGGGTCCGCCATACCATCGCCGCTCACCTCTACACTGGACTCTATGTCGAATGCACTGACTATTCCTCCTATCCACGTTGATCATGTTGCAGAAGCCATTTGCACGGCGCTCGATTCGTCTAGAAACCCAATACGCGGCGTAGTCGGAGTGAGACAGATGCGGGAAATGATTGGGTGGAATGAAGGTGATAAACACGTACGAGTGGGATTTGGAGTATGATATTTGCAGAGAAGTTGTTTAATAGAGTTTCTCCCCAAGCGGGATTCCGGAGGCGGAACCGCTTGTTTATTTAATACACGACGCTTACTGCGCATAGTTGACTCAGCCATTTCCTGTTAGTCTCCTTACCATTTCCCACCTGAGGGATTGTTGCCAGACTTTCTAAAGGCAGCGAGAGGATTGCGCCATTTCGAGGCCTTGGCGGTGTTTTGGTGACTTACGTGAGTGTATAATTCCGCCCCGCTTAGGAAGGACCCCGTAGGGTCATAAACTCCCCCAAAATATCGTTGAAATGCTCTCCTAACTACTCGGGCTTTCTAGGTGGGACGACTTTTTACTCCTTAAAAATCGTTGTTCAGCTGTGCGTCCCCTCACCTTTTGCTTTCGATGCAATCCATTCGAGTCGTGTGCTCCAAACCCCATCTAAGCGCCTTCCCCTCTTCTCGCCGATCTATCGCACACTCCGCCCCCTCCCGCAAGGCCCTTCCATTCTTTCTCAATACATACCGCAATTCACACGATGAGCGAGAACAGGAGCACAGTCAGATGTTGCGAATGCTCATGTTTGGAAAGCCAGGGGCTGGAAAGGGGACTCTAACAGCTAGGCTGGTCAAAAAATACGATATCTTGTCTCTTTCAACAGGAGACCTCTTAAGGCAGCATATCGCTGAGGGAACCGAAATTGGGCGGGAGGCTGAAGAAATTGTTGCCCGCGGGGGACTCCTACCAGACGATGTCGTTCTCAAGGTTGTCACGAGCAAGTTGGATCTTCTTCATAACAAGGTTCGTTGCTTGATTGTATCTATGTTATCATAAACGCCCAACCATATCTACATCCACAGCATTGGATACTAGACGGTTTCCCTCGCACACTTGGCCAAGGCGAACTCCTAGACTCGCATCTCAAGTATGCTCCACCCTTGTTATAACCACCTCTACTAACTTTATCTAACTTTAGGAAGAAACACACACCTTTAACCCTTGTTGTCAATCTAGATGTTCCGGATGAGGTCATCCTCAGTCGAATATCAGATCGCTGGGTCCACCTACCTTCCGGACGTGTATATAACATGTCCTATAACAAACCCAAAATCGAAGGACATGACGACATTACAGGAGAGCCTCTTACTAAACGACCAGATGATAACCCCGTCAGCCTATCCTTCTGTCATTTTTCTTCAACTTAACTAATTCTTGCCCTTGCAGGAGGTATTCACTCGTCGTTTGGCTCAATTTTACGCTTCGACATCTCCCCTTCTTTCGTATTATGCTTCTTCGTCTTCGAAGACACCAGCTCGGAACCCCCATCAGCACCCGCACCAACTGTCTATCCATTCCTCACCACAAAGACTGAAACTTCGGACACTCTCGGGAGCCACTTCAGACGAGAACTGGCCACATCTGGATAGGCTAGTCCGGACTGCGTTCCCTAGTCTAAGAGAGAGAGCAGAATCACGTCAGATGAGGAGAAAACATGATTTAAGTGGTGTTATGTTGGCGGACAAGGCAGGGGCTGGAGCTGGTTTCCAAGACTAATGGCCACTTTTAGTTTCTGTTATCTGAGATACATTGGTGTAGTACTCTTTCATATGCCTTCTACGACAGTAATGACGGATGTACTTTTTGTATTGACTTCAAATTCTTCTTCCCCCTCGAAATTCTATCTAAGACCATACCTAGGTGTCTTTCAGTAATGCTAGTAATCAACCCAAGATGGTACGTACATCTTCACGACGAAGAGACCATCAGGCAGTCCTTCTTGTACCTGTTCCCGGACTAGCTTTAACCCAGCTTGGTCGAATATGGCTTTCCATGCCTTATCGGATCTGCCCGATAATTCAGCGGGACATAATTCATGTGTGTAAATTACAAGACCTTGTCAGGCTGGAATCTTGCTCGTCAAATATGGTACACGCAGTCCCATCTTCTGAATCTTGGCATAGATTTTCTTTCACCACGATCAGAGACCTTCCCTTTTCTTTCTCCCTTAAGGCAGTATGACTCCGTTTTAGAAACGCAACTAGATCTGGGTCACTTAGGTGGCCTAGACACCATTGACACCAAATGACATCAAAACCCATGTTTATTTCGTCAGTGGGCCGTGGTGGCTGATATCCAACGCGATCCATAAATGAAGCATGATGTGGCTTCAAAGGATCGAATTGCTGCAGCGTGCCTTGTAAGATAGTAACACTTTTTGTCCCGTCGGCGATCCCCTTCCAATGGTGATGTTGGTATCCTTGAGGTGCTGCCTTAGTGCTCATACGGGCCCTGGCTAGAGCTTCCTTTACAAAAGAATTCACAGGCTCGAGGAGGACCACATCGGAAACAAGGTGAAGAAGAACGTCTGATGTTACACGACCAATGCCGGCGCCGACATCTAGTGCTCTTGTTCTAGGGGGAGCTTTGGGTTCGAGGGGCCTAAGTGAGCACTGAATGGTCGAGAGGTCTGGAAAAAGATGGAGTAGGAATAGACGGGACCCGAGGGAATCTATCCGAGGGAGAGACTGTTCGCTTAGTGAGGGATTGAAATATATTGATTAGATATTGATCTTATTACCCCAGAACCGTAACCACCTTGCATATGTATGATGAACAAGACGAGATTTGTTAGAATATGAGAGATGGCTCACCAAGTACACCATCCAAGCTGGCTGGTTGGGTCTTCCAGTATTCGATGCCATCTTCTACGTCGGGAGCAGGAATTGAGAACATTCTAAACACGTGACACTACAGGTAGGATTTGAAGGTGAATGTAACAAATAGATGCTAATAACGCGCCGCGATGGAAAGTATCTGGGACGACGACTTGGAACCAATATCTTCGCCGACTAAAACAAAAAAACCCCTCTTTCTTGCAGACTCTGACGATGATCTAGACGTAAACTCTCACTCCGGCCAGAAACCACCTCCGCAAGTTGACATCGATATTGACGCCATATTCGCCGGTGTGGATGACGATGAAGATGCCATCTTTAACTTCAAGCCACTTGCGCCGTCGCTAGATACGGAAGCGCTTCGACGCGAGGCAGAACAGCGGCACAAAAATCGCGTCCCAAGCTTCACTCCACACGCAATCCTACCCAGTAGCTCGCCTCCCAGAGACACAGGTAACGAGGGTAGTGGGAAGCCAAAGGAGGGAAGCACAACAACTGGAAATGGAACGAAGTTGGAAAGGCGGAAACCTGTGCGGCTTGACGAGGGAAGATTATTGGGACCAACTGGGTTTCCTCTATTAATTAAAGAAACCAAGAATTTCCAGACCAAGGGCAAGGGACACGAAGTATTTGTCTATCTTATTCCTACTAGTGGTTTCATTAATGCTCTACTAGGCTACAGACTTGAACAGACTTCTCCAAGTGTATCAATTTTGGACGCATCAGATGTATCCAAAAACCCAATTCCGGGACACAGTAGAACGAGTAGAGAAACTTTGCCATTCTAAACGGATGAACGTGCGTTATTAGCTTTATTCGCTTGTCATCCCTTATTTCTACACTGAAGGTTGCATTGAGCGTGTGGCGAGATGAAGCAAAAGGGAAAGAAACAGCAGACCATGAAGACTCCGGAGCTGATGAAGATGCACTAAACGAACTTCTAAAATCCACCGAAGCCTCACATTCCGCTCCAAGCTCGAGCGCAGCCGAATATGCATCTTCGTCATCTCGTGCACCTTCCCGACCTCCATCTTCTGGGACAGAGTTAGATGATGACGACGATTTCGACCTTGATGCTGTCATTCGTGACGAGGAAGAGCGGAGAGCGCAGGAACGGGCTTCGTTGGGGAAACCCCTAGACGGGGATGACGAAAATTTCAGCATGGGGGGGGGAGGGACATCGGTGACAAGTGATAACAATGGAGTGGCGATACGGAGTACTGTGGACACGTTTGACAGGTCGAACGTACACAACACTGGCACTACAGCTTCTAACACAGCGGTAGACGAAGACCAGGCAATGTGGGACGAGCTGGATGCACTCCATGGGCCTCCGGACCCTGTTTCTAGTGTGACCAACTTGAAGCCTCCCAATGAGGACGAAGACATGTGGGACCTTGTCAATGAAATCGAAAATGCGCCTGTTATAAAACCCCCACTACCAACCGCACCCGAACCAGATGATGATGACTGGGAAGCCATGTATCTTTAATCCAATTTTACTTATTATCTTCTACAATACATAGTTATAAATTAAGCAGAGTCAGGAACACCCCATAGCACACATCTCCCACTTGCATTACCGCTAGCTGCGCGTTCCAGCACACTAGGATGAGAACAGGTAACGGCTTGAACAGCAGATATTCTGTTGGGTAAAGGTTAGTAAATCAGTATCTGTCGGGAAAAGCAAATGCAAAAGTACAATTTCGGGTCGGCGAGCCTTGCAATCAGATCGCCCTGTTATTTATTGAGGTAATTAGGATAGTAGAGTGCGAGAAGAGGAGCACGGCACCTTGCAGGAATAGATGTCAAGTGAATGAGTCATGTTACCAATCTACCCATATTGATCAAGGCACTGTTTTTAGTTCTAAGCTAAAGACACCAACCGTGAAGTGAGGGTAGGCATCAGGGTTGGGTGACCATTGAGCCCGCAAGATGGTCAACCATTTGCCCTTTGAACGAGAAGTTGATGACTTTCAATTATGGTTAGTTAGTGGGGTCGCGTACCGTTTGGCAATTGTGGTGGAAGCGACTGAACGGTCGCGAGGAGGGAAAGGGCGATGAACTTGAGAATTTAGCCGACTCTATGTCCCACACTATATCATGTAGTTTGGTGATTGGGATAGAATGATTGTGGGCCTTGGTACTTACACCGAAGAGTGTCATCATAACTCGTACTCACTATACTACGACCTCTGGGATCCCAATACGCTGAGCTGACGGACTTATCGTGGCGCCACTCGGAACGCAGGCATGACTTCCCGGGCTTGGTGTCGAGAAATTTAGAAATGGTGTCGGTATCAAACTCCTGTTGCGATTGGTTAGGTACGATGTCTGAAGTGGGGCCGCCTGGAGAGGAGGGAGGGGGTGTAAGGGGTAAGTCATCGGAGAGATGAGTGGCAAGATGTTGCAGATTTCTGGTATCCCAGATTCTGATCGACACCTTGTCAGTTGGAATGGCCCACTTCAGTGGTCTGATACTCACTTCAGAGATCGATTGTTACTTGCGGTAAGCAGGAAATGAGGCCGCGTAGGGTTTACGCTAACACACCCGATTTTCTGGTCCGACAGGCCATACCATCGAGCTTTGGACTTTGTTTGACGTAAATCTAAATGTGTCACGCCGCCTCCACTGTCTGATATCCACATTTCATTACCAGAAGGTGTGAGATCTATACTTGATATGAGGGCCTCGTCGTCCATGGAAAAGACCTCACGGGATACTCCAGATGTAAATGAAAGGCTGCGAACAGTGCAGTCATATGCACTGGTATAGACCTTACAATACGATTACTCTGAGAAAACGATGTTCATAATGTGAGATAAACTTACTCTATGGGAGTCGATAGGATCAAACTTGACACAAGATATAGAAGACTTTGAGGTCGCAGGCCAATGGAGTTGCAAACGCCAATATTTACCCCCTTGGCCTTCTGGTGATGTCGCCTCACCATCCTCGTCCGTGACCTCGTCAGGTGGGGCTCTTGCATCCCAAATACCAAGCTGACCATGTTTATCTGCATACAACATTCGCGTTAGCACATGCTTAGAACATCATCAGGATTCGCACCTCCGAAAAATATCAAATCTTTGGTAATTTCAGGGTGGTATGCTGCACTATATATTCTGTTTTGTGTGACCTTCGCACGCGAAACAACCTTCAAGGACTCCAATTTCTCACGGAGCTCAGAAACACAGGCCTTGTCTCTCTCATCATCACTAAATGAGAAGGCTTCCGGATCACCGACGCGTCTGGGCTGTTCAGCTTGGGCTACACCCTGTAGAGACAAAGACAGTGTCGCTAAATCCTGAGACTCTTCTCCTTCTGCGAGTGTCGATAGTTCTAAATCGTGATGGCGAGGTCGTTTGGCTATCCTCGCGCGTTCTTCTGCTTCCAAACGTTCTTCTGCTTCTCGAGCACGTTGTTCTTCAAATTCCGCCTATAGTTGTGCGCTTGATTTCTGAAGCAGCGCAAAAGAGTGTGTGCTCGTTACCTCTCGTCTTTTCTTCTGTGCAGGACTTTCATTGGGATCAGCTGCTCCCCTTTGCAACCGTGACGATTGACGCCTAGGTACATCAGCTTCTGGTCTCTCCCGTTTGACGCGCTTTGCTGGCTGGACAGGTTTTGCTTTTGTCTTGGGAGGTAATTTTGGTATTCCAAGGTCTGCAACAGCTTGCTTAAGTTCAAGCTCCTCCAATAGTGCCCTATTTCTGGCGATGTTGGCTTCACGCTCAATTTCGCTGTGGACGTCAGGATGATGTAGAAGAAACGAGGAAGAAAGCTTACTACTGAGATAGTTTCGGCATGGTACGTCGACAAAAGTACAAGAGCAATTGTAAGAGTCAGCCTTGTTTCACTTCAGTCACTAGATGTAACACGTCACGTGACCGCGTTTCTGTCACCAGATAATTACATATTGTCTAAAATCGACTAAATAATCACTAATAATTACTACTTATTCTGTTTCCCTTTGGATGGAGCTTTCGAGGCCGCCGGGCCAAAATAGGCAGCATAGTGTCCATGAGGGCTCAGGAGTGTCGCGAGCCCTTGATGGACCTCGACTTGAAATTCGTCGAATGGAAAGGCTTCTCCATCTACGGCTAAAGTGCCTTTAGGAGCCAAAGGTTTCACCCGGTACGCATGTGCTTTAACATAATGTAGCTGGCAAGAGGGTAAGTATGTTTTTGTTATCTATGTAGATAATCACCTACTCCGGGATTCCAGTAAATTTCACCTTTGGCTGCACCTCCAAGAGACGCCAGGACATTTTTGCGCGACGACTATTGGTAGTGCTGAGAAACAAATCTATATTTGCAAATTAACGAACTTACAACAGGCATCGCCATAACATCAATCAACCCATCATCAGGTAGCGAGACAGGGAAAGCCATGAAGTCACTATCATCACAGGTTAAAATAATTTTCTTCCAGACGTTGTGGTTTGGTTTACCGGCCAACATATGGTCCCTTGCCCGCGTATATGTAAAGGAGAGGCTCCGAGAAAGTGGTCCACCCGTCAGTGTCATCGAGCGAGTATGCCGTTGGGGGGAAAAGACCAGTGGTAATATCCTGTGAGTTTGGGTTGGAAAAGGAATCCTTTGTATTGCTGTTGTAACGATCCTTTAAGGCCTCAGCCATTTTCGCTTTGTCCTTTTCGGCGACTTTGATAGATATCTGCACCGGGCAAGGTTTGAATTGTATGACTTAGTTGTGGGAGGCTATCAGCTAACTTCTCTCACTAGGAGTAATAATCTAAGCGCACCTCCTCGAATCAATCCTACCATGAAACGTGTATCTCCCATCCAGCGTAGATTTTCAGTACCAATATCTAGATCTGCCATGAGTCCCAGTGCTTGCGACATAAACGATATAGTTCGTTTGCCATTCTGTGTGAGAGAAAAAACATCGACCTTCATTGGTCGTCCTATGAGACGACGGAAATTAGGAAAGTGGGAAAGGAAGTAACACGCAAGCTAGCCTTTGATAACATTCAATGCTGCTTCAACAACGTCGAAACCTTTCTGAAAATCCCGATTAATATCGGGTCGACTCGGTAAACATCATTAATACCCACCTCAATGCCCAAAAGGTTCAATGAAAGGCCGTTCCCAGAGCCGGTGGGAATAGGGGCTATTGGTATACCAAATGCTTGGACAGGATTATCATGGTTGGCGAAACCATTCATCACTTCATGAATAAGTCCATCTCCGGAAACAGTAACAATTACATCGTACACCAAGGGTAAAACTTTAGCAATATCGTGGGCATGTCCATTATGGGTTGTAACTAAACATATTATGAGTGAAGTTCTCGATAAGGAGTATGTTCGTCTTCAGCTTACTCGTAACATCTAACAAACACCTTGCAGCGCGGAAGATGGGTTCAACCATCTTTACGAATACTGCAGCACCTTTCCCCTAATCAATTTGGGTCATGAAAATTACAAACTTGTTGCAAGACTTGAGACACACAATACCGCCATGTGGATTCACAAGAATCTTCAAACGTCGACTGCGCTTGACATCAGACCCTGTTTTTGTCGTAAATGGGAATATTCATGGTCAGGAAGAAGTATATGCCCTACCTTCATAGGCAGCATGCATTACAACCTCCGTCCATTCTACGACTACGGCATTCTCTAGGTGTGACTGCTGCACCTTCCCTTGGATTTTGATTAATGAGCTTTTCTTCTCCTTCGTTCCCTTTGATAAATAAACTATATCCAAAACACGGGACTCGGTGTCAAAGCTTGCCCATAAGACTTGGCGGTATACAACTTCAATTGCCGGTTTCGTCTCTATTGTTTTATGCTGAGCCGCTTTTCTTTGTATAAGTCAAAAAGTAAGATTAAATACCGGTCTTGACGAGAAGTCCAGTATCACTAGGTTTGAAAGTTATTATTTGTTTAGCCTGAATTGCATGCACGCTGAGCTCCTGATTCATGGCCTGTTTGCA
>CEMJ01394276.1:114076-125820 GCA_900068955.1 Clitocybe nebularis | reverse complement strand
TCGAGGTTGTCCTCCTCGGGTTTCAGTATCGTAGCAGATTCTAAGAGCTTTAAGGAGGTTGAGGACGCGTCCACGAGCGGACTCTGCCACAAGGTCACTGTGACTCTCGGTAAGTGACTGGGAGTTTATTTTGTGCCTAGGGTGTCTACTACATACAATGATACACAAGTGACAAACGTTGCCAAAGATGCCGTGCGAGTCGTTTATATATACTTAGAATGAATCGATGACTTCGGGATGATTCGTTTGATAGCTGTTATTTGACCCAGTAACATGCCAGTACACGCTATTGCTCAAGTCGGGTTTGGTGCTGGAACAAATGACTTATATGATCGGTAACTATCTAGCCTGAACCACAATGCATAACTAAACCACCGAACTCAAGGGCACGACCTTCATACCAACCTTTCGCACTCTCGTATATACGCGACGCTCTCCAAACATCTTCTATCAACATAGCTGAGTAGGTAAATGCTAGTACTTGGGAATCATGCAGCTTGAACTTGCCAAACACAGGCTTGGTGCTGGGACGGGCATCTTTACGCGTGCTCTACTCGCCCACCCTCATTGGTCATCCGATATCAAAGAAATCAAAGCAATCGAGCCAAGTGCAGGAATGCGGGATGTTTTCTCTCAGACTGTCAAAGACTCGCGAGTTATTATTAGCGAAGGGACATTTGAGGAGACTGGTATCGAAGGCAATTGGGCAGATCTCGTCGTGATAGCGCAGGTAATTCAACACACAATATGACCACTTGGTGGATACTTACCCTTTATCTCTCAAGGCATATCATTGGTGCCCTGATTACGATCGTGCTTCCGCTGAGTTTGCACGAATTTTGAAGCCAAATGGGATTGTTGTTTTCATCTGGAATCTTGAAGATAGGCAAGCCTTTAACTTTAGATATACCGATTTTTCCTGTCTGACGGTATGAAACCTCAGAGATGGCGCACGATGGGTCGCACAATTGAGAAACCGTATTGAAAAACATGAGAGCAACACCCCGCAGTTCCGGCTTAATCTCTGGCGCCAAACATTTGACACAACTTCCTATCAGAATTCTTTTCTACCTCCCGTGGAGAAGGTTTGGCCATATATATTGCCCACAACCCTTGACATTACGCTGGAAAGGGCTTCCAGTAAGAGTTACATTGCTGTGTTGCCTCCGGACGAGAAGGCCCGAGTGCAATTAGATGTGAAGACCATCGTCGAGGAAGGTCAGGATAGGGTATGGATTGACGAAAAGGAAGGAATTTTTGAGTATCCGTACAAGTGCTTCGTTGTCGTTGCGCAGAAAAACGGTGCATCATAGAAACGAAGTAAGTAGCGTTAGAGTGTATTAGATATATAGCGGAAGAGCCTTAAATGATGTCATCAACTACTTGCAACTCGTGACACACGCGTTGTTAGAAGCACCTGACTTGATATACTTGAATTTCAAGGTCCGCAAATGCCTTCTACAAAAGACGAACGCGTGAGTGGCCTCGCAAAACTCTCTTTCTGTTAGTACTATTCCGCACATAAACTGAAACTTCTCCTTGTACGCTCAACACTACTGGAAATCTATAATGGCACCTAAAGTCAATAAACTGGTTTGATCTTATTGAGGAGGAATATGGATTGACATACCTCACAGCCTGTATCAACCGCTGGAAAGGCTCCTGCTTCTACCGCTTCCAAAGCTCCTGCAAAGACTGAAGGTACGAAAGCTGCCAAGAAGACAAGCAAGGGCGCAGCACCTGTAGATGGAGACAAGAAGAAGCGCCGTAAGGCTAGGAAAGAAACCTATAGCTCGTACATCTATAAAGGTTCGTTCCGCAGGACCCAGGTTATTTGTCCTTACGCTCACGACATACTCTCAGTCCTTAAGCAAGTACACCCCGACACCGGTATATCGAATAAGGCGATGGCTATCTTGAACTCATTTGTTAACGATATTTTTGAACGTATCGCTACTGAAGCTTCCAGTACGCTTGCACACAACGCTCATATCTCGAAACCGCTTATATCTTGATATCAGAGCTGGCCTCTTATTCCAAGAAGTCCACAATCTCGTCACGGGAAATACAGACCAGTGTCCGTCTCATCCTCCCTGGTGAACTCGCTAAGCATGCTATTTCTGAGGGCACTAAGAGTGTGACTAAGTTCTCCGCGGGTGCTAAATGAAGCCATCACTATCCGTGAGTGTCCCCTTTATCCGTTTCTCACTATTGTAACTCGAATCGGTGCCTCTAGCGTTCTTCCCGCAAAATACGTTATATAAATGAATTTAGATCACCCATCGGCGCCCATACCCTTTGTCTGATACTGTATTATTCTCATAAACGTTTTGCTTTGTATGAATTTATCCCATTTGCGTCCTGATGGATGTTGTTTCTATGTTCATGTGCACCCAAGATTGCCTATCTATTGTATATGTGTTTGTGAGTGTTACAATCGGGAGGTCTAGCTTCTCAACATCGCTAGAATTGGTAACTACTGCCACCCGAAATCTATACGAGTTCTGCTTGGATGGCTACATTCTCACCATCACCAGCACCGCGCCGCTCAAGTCGAATCCAGAAAAGAGCGGCATCTCCTCCAAGGCGAAACACGGTCACTGGGAATAATAGAAATGTCTCTCGCCTCACAACTCCAACCGAACGCGTCCACTACATTAACGACGGTCGGCCAGTTCTATCAGGCATGGATGTGGATGATGAAAGAATGAACTTGCGCACGACTCGAAATAACCTGCTATCCAAGTCGGATGAGTTAGAAGTGACCTTCTATGCAAATCTACCAGTGGAGCTCAAGCAGATACTGAAAAATGCTGGTATTATATGTTTCTATTATACAACGACGCCTTTAGACTCTCATGTTTTACAGATTTCTACGGGGACGCATATACGGGAGAAGTAGATACACTGACTGGGTTTGCGCTTGTTGCTTCCGTGAGGACGTGTTTTGTATGGCAATACGCCCAGGTACGTGTTAGAAGTCTTGTTTGTCACTTATAGCTCTAATCTAAGTTTGTAGGCAGTTAACGGAACGCCTACTTGCTACATATTCTCGTGTCCCCGGGATAATGACCATCCTAGTCTTCCCTTCCATGTTCTTATTCCGTTCGGCTCTTCTCGTGAACCCGGTTTGATTTTGATTTCATTGGGTGGTGTGATCCATTTCTGGGATAGTATCAGCATAGGCTTAGCCGGGGGTGACCACTATTCAACATTGAAATTGGATATTCCAGGCCAACAAGTCACCAATTTCATTCGATCTGATGTGAGTGCAGCCAATGTATAACATCTCATAGATTCATCTGTTATCAGGCGCAAACATATATTGTATCAACAACCTCAGGCGGTCTCTTTCGCCTGATTCTCTCTTCTGCCGGTGGAAAACACAACTTGAGTTATCACTCTTTCGCGCGACCTTCACAGTCACTCTCTTTGACTCGACTTATTCCATCAATCTTTTCATCGGCTTCCACGTCTCTAGTCAACAGAGCTCATTCACAAAATATCAGTGCCATTGTCATTGGCATGAATTCCCCTACTGGTGGAAGAGAGGTCTGGGCCCTTGTTGACACTCACATGCAGAAATGGGATATGAAGGCCGAAGGATGGGAGCAGCTATTGTTAGATAGTGACATTAGCCCTGTGCTAATGGCGGCTATTAAGGAGTCATTTGGAGAGTATGTTGAAGACGAAAAATCAGTAGATTTGGAATTACTAGACTTGGCCGTTGAGGGGTGCGTCCTGCTACTGCTACACTCTACTGGATGCTTCTTGCTGAAATCTTCTCTTATATCCAGGTCAGGAAGACTGGCCGTATTGATCTCATTTGCTGCTGCAGAGACTCCCTATTCCATGACACTAGACACGAAGGAAGTTCGACGAATATACGCTTTAGCGTGTATCTCCTATCTGGGCGAGATCCCGAAGATAGAGAGTGTGAGAAGTGTACCCTACCAGAATGTAAGTACATCTTGTATAACAAATATATTTCTATGTAAAGACTTGTTGCAGAATCTTAGTTACGGTGCCCCTACCCACCCTCGGATTCAGTTATTGTCGGATGGTCTTGTCATTGGCGTGCAGTTCGGTAATGCGGTAGCCTTGTGCTCGAGAGGTTCGCATTCGTTTGTACTCCTCAATGTTTTTGGGGTGACATTATTCTCTCTCAGACTCTGGTTTTAGAGACCGACTAGAGTTAAAATCCACCAAGGACAGGACTCTTGGCGTTGGGATTGTCAAATCTGACAATACATTGCTTATATTGACTGCCTCAACAGTGATGAAAGTATCAATTGATATAGATAAAGTCATTGCCTTTGATCCCGAGTACGTGTAATAATTCTAATCATCACCTTCTGAGCCTAACGGCCACCCCACCTAAAGAAACGGACAAGCAGGTCTCATTAAGTCAACAATGACCCAGGCGATATTATACAGCTTCCCAGAAGTAGGCACTTACCATTGTCAACGATCACGCCCGCTTACAAGCTTCATATTAAGAATCCACTACATTTTAGCTTCCCACCTGAGGTGGATGAGGAAAGCTTGATGTCAGGAGCAGAACAGCTCAGTCGTGCAGTTTTAGAATCAGGCTCGTCCCCTAGTTATAACTTTTTTCCAACTGACATAATATTTATATTCAGATCCCGAGGTTGTGTACAAGAATCATGATTTATCTGCTCAGTTAATCGGAAGAAAGGAAAGACTCAGTTGGCTTATCCGTTTCATCAACGACAATGGGGTCCTTATCAAGGCTAGTCCTTCCTACTGTGGCTCCGAGATTGATGATGTCAACTTTCGTTACTAGATGTCGCAGCGAAGTCGACAGAAGCTTGCGAGTGACGCGGAAAAACTGTATGGGTGCTATAATCTTTGGATCAGGCATAACAACCTTCTGGCGTAAGGGTTCACTTCTGCGCCAATCAAACTTGAGACGAAATCTTATTTACAGTACAAATCCAACCCATAGCATTCTCAACGATGTTGTGCATGCTTATATGGAAGAAGTTGGTGATGATCACCACGAAGACGTTATGAGAGCCTTCTTTCGTCTTCGAGCTGCAGAAATAGGACGACTCATAAAGAAGGTAGGAGAGGTTACGACACACGCCCCTCGTACAACTGGCAAGGACATCTCCGAGTTTTTGCCAGAAGCTAATAACATTGTCTTGGTATGGCTCCGCCCACAATCCGCTAAAAGCGACTAATAGTCTAACAAAAGACCATCTTGCAATCTGCATTCGATTATCGGGAGTCAAATATTGGTATCTACGGCATTGTTCTACCGATGATCAAGCCATGGAGCAGCAGACCAGCTATCATCGACGTGATTTTAGGATTATTCAATGCCACTACCAAGGTTGTAGACAGCGCAGCTCTTAGAGGTGAAACCATGGACAGGAATGACGCGCCAAATTCCCAACTGCCTGGCCTGGCAGCTGTCCTGTTTGCTTGTATTCAAGAGAGGTTAGAATGGCTTGAAAAGTGCGTTAAAACTTGGTTTTCCCCCTCCACTACAACTGACAAGTTGCATAGTGATGTTGGATCCGCAGAAACTGGGTCTGGATGGGATTGCGACGAACTGCAAAAGAAGTTTAGTCTTCTTAGGCCTGAAGTACTGGAAACATTGCGTATGTCATAGCTATAACAACTAGCTGACCATCATCTGACACATTGGATGGTAGGCAAACACGGCCATACAGATGCTGCATTCACCCTTGCAGAAGAATATCAAGACTTTAGCAGCCTAGCTGCGCTCTGCCACAAGGAGGCCATATACCCGCCACAAGACAACCCCAATTTTTCGAGGATACAAGATTATATTGAACGATACAAAGAAGGATTTACTCAAGAGTTGTACCGATGGTATATCCAACATGGTCAGATATTTCTATTCATACCGAGATATCTTTTAACCTCCGGCTATGGTTAGGAGAGTTGCGGATCATGTTTGCACAGGATGGAATACTTGACGCACATATGGAAGATTTTTTCAAGGCATCCCCCAATCCTATGATCTCGTGGATACATGACCTAGGAAAAGCTAGACACGATGCGGCAGCTGCAGCACTTCTTCAAGAAGCCGAGCATGCCAATAATCTCGAAGCCAAACACGTGAGCTTCACTCTATTCGTGCCTAAATCAAAACTGAATAATACGTTTACCAGCTCATGCTCAGCATAGGAAAATTATCTTATCTTGCCCAACTCCATGAAACGGAGGCCTCCATGGACGATTCTGTGCTAGATGGTTAGGCATACAATATCTAGGACCCTCCCTTTTCTCATAATATTTTCAGCGTTCCATGATGACTTGGACATTGTTAGCGTCCACGAAGCGTTGCTACAGGAGTTCAAATCCGCCTTTGAAAACATTCGTGGCCGACAGTCTATTGAGGCCCAGGTCGATACTATCCTGACGACCAAAGCGTCCATGCTGTCAGAAACAAAGGCCCTTGCACAGGTTAGTGTAACCCCTCGCAAAAACCCTTCATGAAACTTATCCCCCATAGATTTTTAAGGGCCTTGTCCGAGAGCTGTTGCAAGGAAAGGCCTTGTCCATTGAAGACATCGTGGACGTCCTAACTATGAAAGATAACCATTCAACTTTACAAGATTTTGCAACAGCGCTGCATCTTCTGGCTCGCGTAAAAGTATATAATCCTCAGTGGTTTGAGAAATTTGACCTGACCAAACTGCTAGGATCTACCCGAAGCCCGAAAAATCTCTGCTTTCCGGACAGTTTGGAGACGGATATACATCCATGATGAGTGCGTTAATTTTTTGCAATCATTATTGAGTATTCAAGCTCAGTCTGTCAGCTGGGATGCCATACGCAAAACTACAAACATCTCGGACACTGAATTGAACGAACGATTCCGAAACACTGCTCTTTATTCTACTTTTCATGTAATGCCTCAAGAGCAAGGGTTTGAAGCACAACCTGACATGGCGTTGCTGATACCTTCAAAAACGGAGATCGCATCACGTTGGCCGGGGATGCCGCCAGACCAGATCGAAGCCGTTTTTGAGGATTACAATATTGAAGGAGATAGACTTGGTGAGATGGATCTCAACGATATGTACCATCGGATTCAAGAGTTGGTCGCACACGATGATTCATGGCAGGCAGATGTTTGAAATATTTATGCATTATTGTTGTAGCCCTGCCCGTCATATACTTCTTTTTTTCCATAACACCAAGTCAGAGATACGACTGGCGAATTTTTGGTATTCAACCCGTGCGCCGAGTAATATAATAGAAAGATTGCGTTTCCTCCACTCAATGGTGTACTCGCTTGTCCGACTTGATTCTTGCAAGTACCACTGCTTGTAGAACTCCGAGAGAGCATTTTCTTTATCGACTACGGTGGACGACGAAGGGAGGCTCTCAAGAATCGCATGTTTTGCCGCCTCAAATCGAGTGTTACTCTAGTAGATATAGCGTGCATATTGACTTCTGGAGCCTGAAACAGCTGAGATATTGACGTACATCTAGCCAGAAATTCTGGTGGTAGGCGTCGAGCTGCTGCCTTTGCAATTTATATTGAAGCTCAGAGTCTACGGCTTGATTCTGTGGTCCCGTAGTGAACTCAGAAAGTGAGTAGGGATGGCGAATGAAGGAAGGCGTTGGCGGTGCAGGAGCATCGTCATATATTATTGGTCGCAGGTGAGAGACAGGATCCGGAGGAGCAATGAGATTACATGCCCGAGAAGATGCATGTATGAAGCGCAAGGAGGGTGCCAACGCACTACTGGATGATGGGCGTATTAAACCAAACATAATGCTCATCACTTTCAGACCGAGTCCAGA
The DNA here is from genome assembly GCA_900068955.1 of Clitocybe nebularis. Taxonomy (NCBI): domain Eukaryota; kingdom Fungi; phylum Basidiomycota; class Agaricomycetes; order Agaricales; family Clitocybaceae; genus Clitocybe; species Clitocybe nebularis. Next base: position 118,008 of record CEMJ01394276.1, on the reverse strand, counting down.
CTCCGGGCAAATTATTGACGTTCCTGCTTTTGAGTATATAAATGTTTTGATTGGGATTCTACACAGGCCATCATGATTGGCTCACGACCTCTCAAATAACTATCTACTGCTACATATTGTCTAGGCGAAGAGTTTCCAGAAAGCGGCCTTCATTTCTCTCGGAGGAGGTACCCCGATATCCTCTGTGATATCCTCCCATATGTTACCCTGTCCTTTACCCTGGTTCGGGGGGGTTTCATCAGTTTCGGTAGGCGCGTTTTCGTCATGGAGATTGTGCGATGGACCTCCTCCAGGGTGGGTATCCGCGCCCGCGACCACCAACAGTTTGGGAAGAGGTTCTTCAATATTTGCACTGTCTGTTGGAACTGACGAGGCCCAGAAGTCGGGGACGAACGGCTGCACGGTGATATGTCAGGATGTGAATGAGAATTTGAATGTATAGGTGGGAATGTATGAATAATCTCAGCGTTTTATACTGAGAATTGCTATTGATAGAAAGGGTATGTTGAAGAGGAAAGCCGTGATACCTCTGGCCAAGTGATAAAAACGCACAATTTGAATTGGGAGCTCCGGGTCTGGTTGCGAAATGTCAGGTATGTTGGTATTGACAAATGCCGCTGGAGGCAATCGGGTAGCTTGGGATGCTGGGGGTATTCCTGGAGCCACGCCTTCATCACTGGTCACAGTTGTGGACATTACCCGCAATCCAGATGGGACCTGTGGCGGATGTGATGCAATTGCGTCGAGGGTCGTCGTTTTATCATGTTCTTGAATTCTCAGAATAAGGTTGGCCTTGTTACCTCTCCTTTGTGGACGATGAGAGGTATTCGGACAATAAGGAAAGAGTGCTTGATCAAGACGTACGGGGATAATCCACGAACCTTTGCCTCCCTCTTAAGATCAGCCACACTTTCGTTCTCCCATGTACGAGTGAGAAGGACAGAAGAGACAAAGCCTCTTCGGTGGACAGCTGCCGGGATACGAGAAACAGCAACACGGAGCATTTCGGTGTCCAACTTGAGTCCAACTTTTTTGCCTCGGTCTAAGCACATGACACAGGCACGTGATCTATCAAATGTCTCCAAGCGGCAAAGGGGAATTCATCTCGGAAGCTTTTACATTGAATCCTAAAGTTCCTACTATATACTTTAGTTACTAGCTTTATTTTCTCCAGCCTGTTACGACGTTGTAAGTAAACGATATATTGCATGCGCAGTCACGGCCTTTTGTCATAACTCCCCATCTTTTCAACTGATTGTTCTGCGATAGACAACCTCGGATATCTGCCTCGTGTTTTCATCGAGGCGCCTGCCGAATACTACTGTGAAATCCTTTTCAAGCAATATGACTCTTTTATCTTGAGCCCTAAAACAACCTACTTATAGTTCCTTTTCCTCTCTTCAAACTATGCTTCTTTCCCCAGCGTAGGCGCTGTCCCACATTTCAGTCTCTGTGCCTCTTACTCTTCAATCTGTTCTCCCTTCTCCACAGGTCTACAAGCGCCAGTCTGCCTTCCCAAAATTTCTGGGGGAAGTTCAAACCCAAAAACAAGGACGTAGATATGCGCGATCGACAAGCTCAAATGGCTCTTGCAAGGCAACGGCTGCTGACCATGGTGTTTGGTGATATGGAGACTATCAGAATGGTGAGCCCTTGTATGTTCGCAGGAAATAAGAGCACTTATCGCCTTTAAGCTCCCCAACAGTTTCTCGGCAAGATAATTCATATCAATCATCTTCTGATAGCCACTTAACGAGACCCTTTTCTTAGGAGTTAGAAGCCGCTGCAAAAGATTGGACAAAGCCTCCTCCGGACGCACAGTTCAGCTTGCGTATCCCGGTAGAATATGCTTCGCTCCACGCTGCTGTAAGCGCTCGTATGCTTGTCTATCAACTTCAGATATAATAACTTCACGCAGCGGCTAGTTTCTGGGCCCTATATTTATGTACGTCTCACTCCCAGTTCAAGTTTGGGGTAAATAACCAAGCCGTCGGTGTATAGCTTACTGGCGAAGACTCGTACCAGATCGCCCTCATGGGTGTTCAAGGTCTCCGGGTCGAGATAGTCAGCGATGCTCCTCCACCACCAGACGAACCTCCGTAAGTGTGCACACTGTTCCTCATAACTCCGAACTCACCCATCTTCCAGCCCTCCTCCGTGAGTACGACCAATTCCCTAAGTCTGCACCAAATTTATGTCGAGGGTAGACCTCCGCCTGTGCTAGAAATGCCTGCCACTTTTAATCTTGAACTTGTACCCGGACAACAAGTCGCGTTGGATGTAAACGTTAATTCAGATGAACTAGACATGGCCAGGATGGAGGACGGCACCATGGTGGATGGTATGTTCTGGGGGAAACTCGATATCGTACATAACGGGGACGACCACAGAATGGAGTTCTCTGGTACACGACTTCCTCCAAACGAAGAATACACGCCTGGCTTATTGATCGACTCTCGTGTTATGACAAAGCTCGCCGTTGCTGCGAAACCTCCAGCTGCTAGATGCCACCTTAGCATCCTGACCCCAGCTATGCAATACTGTGAAGTCAGCCTCGAATTCTCCGCTCTGTGGAAATTAGGCATTGCATGGCCGTCACCCGAAAATATTGCCGAAAATAAGGTCAAGTATTTTCTACGAGTACACCCTGGTGGTGCTCTCGAACACTTTGAAACTGAGATGGTAACAACGGCGTTGTATTACGAAGCAATGTATGTCCTACAGAGTTTCATGCGGCCGGTCCTAACATCTTTCAATCAGACCAGATCCCGGTATGGTTGATCCCAATGATTACATTGCTCCCCGCAATGGCTTTGCAATGTCTTTCCGCGACTTTATTCCACATCTCATGAACGTCCTCGATCAGCTTGGGCTATCGATCCATGCCCGTACAAATTTCGTAAAGTACGCTCGGTCGCTCTTTTTGCGTTTCCAGTCTGATATCATAATATTTTGTCTTAGTAACAACATGACGTTTTTCTCCGCCCATAAAAATATCGCATACAGGTTCCTCTCTCCACACAAAGTTGCAGCTGCCGTCGATATAAGTGTCACAGCTGAACCCTGTGTTTTCACTCGGCTCTTCCTCATATTTCGCGGCCTAACAGATGACGAAGTTGGCATTTTTGCTGGCGCTGGCGAAAAAGAGGCCAACGCATACAATTGGCGAGAAGTGGTTGGGTGGTCTGAAGACTCCAAAGATCCAACTATGTTTCGTGTGCTCGAGACATCAGTCCTCGAAGTCACATAGTATAGACGTTTCCTTTTTTACTTAATCATCGCCTAATTTTGCCAGTTGTTTTGCGTGCATGCTACCGGTGACTTATCTCTATCTCCTCTATACCTTCGCTTAGTATACTCCAATTTTTATGTAACTCTCGCTTTCCCCTCTCAGTAGCACTTTGTGTTACTTGTACACGCTATAATAGATATCCGTTGTACATCGTTCCAGCTAATATGCAGCCAAAGAAGTGCCTTATATATAGACATGTAGAAGTCAAAGACATTCGTTCTCCAGAGATACCGACTAGGCTATTCGACAAGTGATAGCGAACGCTCACGACAATCGTCGCCATTCCCACTGCCGCTCCGCTGCAGTGCCTTGGCACCTAGTACAACTTCTGGGCCCGGGTCTTAAGGGGAGTGGTGTAGGTAACACCTAAGTAGCGGGCCCTTCACGACGATAGTTGTGAGATTCCAGTGGATTGAGCCGTTGAGATGATTAACCGCCGATGATGCGATATAGCCTTTAAGATCTGTTGAGTGTTACATACTATATATAGCTCATTGGCATATCGACGTGGTTCAAATCAGTCTTGAAGGGATTACTACCGTTGTCTGTTGCTGCTAATAGCAAGCACCATTTTGGTCTTTTCTTTGGTTGTTTTATGAGTGTCTTTTAACGATGTTAGTACGAGATATACAATTCGACG
>CEMJ01394276.1:100032-114066 GCA_900068955.1 Clitocybe nebularis | reverse complement strand
GCCGGGGAATCCAAAAGTACATCACCAGTAAACCTATACCCTGCGGCTGAGGTCTAGGGATAAAAGATCTGCCTTGTGGGACTTCCTTAAATACCAGGAAATATTATTCCCATGAGTCCCTATTTTCTGTGCATTATGTTCAAGATAGCATTCAGACCGGTTCGCCTGGGCCGCACCTATTCTACGACAACCGAGGCCTTTGCCCAGGTTGATGCATGGGCTAAGAGTTGCAAGCCTGCTATTCTTTCAGATTCACTCCATCCCGAACCCCTATCTGACCTCTATATCACATTGCCCACACGAGATGGGACTCGAATTCCCCCAAAGACCCCTCAGGTCGGGACTCCCTTGGGTTATGGTCACCATCTTGCCCTTTTCCATTCTCGTCTTCCCGAGTCCCAACTGCGACATGACGCGACAGAGGGCGACTTTTGTCCCCCAGAGCCCTTCACCAGACGAATGTGGGCAGGTGGGAAGATAACATGGGATCTTAATAATCCGCTCCTCATTGGTTCCAAGGCCACCGCCACATGTAGTCTTGGCGAAGTCAAGAAGAAGGAAGGCAAGAACCCAATAGTATTCGCCACCCAAAGGATTGAAATTGTAACGGATGGGAAACACGCGCCATCAGTTGTAGAGGACCGGACCCATGTTTATCTCACTAGAGCTGCTGGTGTGAACTCTGGTGCGCGAAATGGTGAGTTATGGCTCATTGAGCCACAAGTTGGCTTCTTTGGTATGCACTCAACATGCTTTTCTAGTCGAAGATATACCGAGTTCCTCGGATTTCTCCTTCACCTACACGCCAAGTTTGATCACACTCTTTAGATTTTCTGCCCTCATGTTTAATGCACATTACATTCACCTGGATCAGGAGTATGCACAGAAAAAGGAGGGCTACCCTGGTCAGCATAATTAATTACAGATTACAGAGGTATCCTGAAACTAACATCGCGCAGAACGACTCGTACATGGTCCGTTGACAGCGATGATGCTTTTGGAAGCTGCAGTCTACCATAATCCGAACATCAAAATTCGGTCTTTTGAATATCGTGCAAGAAATCCTGTCATAGTCAATCGTCCTTCGACTATAAAGGGGAAGCAGGATCGCGACACAATCCAGCTGTGGTGCGAGGACGATGATGGTGTTGTGGGTATGACAGGCTCGGTGAACGTTGTATAGCATTACAAATGTAGCGGGTGGTGTTACAGTGCCAGTGCCACGATTCCTTTGTGTTACCGTTCGTATAGGCACGTTATACACGCAGCAAGCATTTTCAGAAGCCTATGAAATGTGTATGGGTTGGATAGCACAAGAAAAGTGTTCGCAAATTGCAACATACCATACTTGTTGCCCGCTTCCTTCCGGTTTCTCCTTCCTTGAGCAATTTTCTCCTCAAGTGCTTCCCGATTTTCGTATGCCTCTTTGAGTAGTGTTGATAATTGATGTCTCGATCGTGCAATCCCACTTAGTTTGCTTGCCTAATTCCAAGGATTGAGATTTGGAGCAGAGCCTGCAATTGTTGCACTCACATTTATATTCATCTTGGGAGCAATGGGCCCACCGCCTGCTCCTTGTGTGATGGCTTTTCTCTCTTCCCGGTCCCTAATTTCTATCTTGGCCTTCTCCATCTCTTTCATCGCGTCAACTTCTTCTACTGCCGCACTCTCCAGTCCCTCGAAACCTTTAACCATACCTTTCTCCAAAGCTCGAACGTGAGCATTGTATTCCGACTCCCACTTCTTGACATATTGGGCAAAGTACGCAGGATCATGGGCCACCCAGGAGCCCGATGGTAGCTGATAGTAGCCTGGATATGGGTCATTTTGTGATGGCTCCGGGGGTTCGAATGTAGGAATGACGGGAGCGGATGATAGTTGAGGGATGGCTGAAGATGTGGGAAGTGTGACTTTAGACGTTGATGCCGAGGGATTGCCTGTGTATTATCAGCAAACTTTCGAGTTGGTAGACAATGCAACACACCCAAAGAGAAGAAATCAGCTGTAGGCTTCGAACGCGCTTGTTGAGGGGTGGTTTCCTTAGGTTTGGTGTCCTCTATGGATATATTAGAGCGTCCTTTCTTCAGGGAAGGGGGGAGGAACGGTAGAGAGGGTTCCGAATGTTGTAGTGATTCGTTCTTAGCGGAGTGTGTTTCTTCTCCAGCTGGGTGGATGTCGTTATCCTCATCTAAATTGGTTGTGCTGCCTGAGAGAACACGAGGAGTACTGAACGTTAAACCTGGCCCATTTCCTCCACCTAGGACCCGTTCTGACGGAGGGGCCACGGGGTTCTTCTGTTTGGGTGCAGGCAGCATTGAGAGCAATGACGAAGCACCTGCGCCAGCATCCAATCTGGGCTTCTTTGTGATAGGTCTATCATCATCCCCTCCATGGGTTCTGGGTGATAAACTGGGTAAGGTAATCGCAATCTTCTTTGGGGCGCGTTTTTTTGAAAGGGGTGGTGGAAGTGAAAAGGTCGAGGTTTTGGAAGTTTCAGCCACTTTAGGTACGGGCGGGGGCTTTGGTTGTGAGTCTGGCCGAGTCTCACTGTCGCTGTCGTCGTCGCTGCCATATCCTTCAATACCGAGTATCATGCTTTGTGAAGTCAAGAGGGAATAGTGTGCGCGTTGTGACTTGAGACGTCAGATACAAAGCTATACACCACAAACACTTTATTTGTTTAATTGGAATCAAATTGGAATACTTGGGGTCCAGTGATAATTATTATGCATATAGTATTTAAAAGCATTGGTGTCTATGGGTAAAGGACAGGCGTGTGTAATATCAACAGTGCTTCTAACAGTAAATTTATGTAATAACAGTCCAATTTCAAATGTTCCCGAATAGCGACCAAGAAGGAGTCCGATAATTGATGATATGTGTCTAATGTCCAGAATAATGTGTATAGCGAGTTATGGACGAGCTGAAATGGAGAAATGATATCAGCAGGGAGGCGCATGCAATAGATAAATAACATACCAAGTTGTTCTTTGCGATAGAACCAGAAGTATCCCAGAACAATAATGAGTTGACAAATTAGGGCTATCCAGAAGAGAGGCAATGCCATTGGACTCCCTTGCAGTCCATCTGCGAAATCCCATTTGGCTGCATCTGGGAACACAGTCCCAGGCCCAAGTCTATTGGGTGCCGTCGCACGGGCAATCATGACACATATGGAACCTATAATTTGGGAAAAGGCGAGGGTGGCGCAAACGTGGAGGCGTGATAGTGTCTATGAAGTTTCAATACCTCCAATCCTTGTACAAGAAAAGAAAAGAATTCACCTGGAGAAGAATCATACCGAGGCCGACACCTTGTACTGCATCCAGGACTCCAAGCCAGAGCCACAATGAAATGCCGAGATATGGTCCGGCAGTTCCTGCCCATGGGATATACAAAGCGAGTGAAGAGGTCCCCCAAAGCATCTAGATTTGCGTCAGATATTGAGACAGGGGATCAAATGAATATGCGGAAGAAGTACCTGGCACCATCTAGGAGCCCCCAGACCCACAGCGAATACTGGGAGTAACCATGTATGTGTTTTACTGAAGTGTGTCAAAACGATCAACATGGCAGCCCAGACCCCTACGAAGAACGTGACCACGAGGATAAGGATTTGCCATTTCGGTATTGGCACGCTCCAAAGGAAACTCCAGTTACGACCATAGGGCTGTAAAATATTAATGAAATAAAAACCCGGATTGGTGTATAACTTACTCCGCTTAGCCAATAATCTCGTAGAATTTCAGATGCGAGGAACCAAAGGACAAGCTTCCGACGGAACAGCGTTTTCAGGAAGTGGGGTACCTTGGGTGGTGTTTGACGATAGTACTCTAAACTGAAGATGAGTTGTAATCCACGCAGGAGATGAGTGGTCCAAACCTGGTAACCCATAAAGCATCACATATGCAAACACGAAACTCATGATCGCTAAAGGCCACAGGATCAAAACTATCCACCATGGTGGGACATAACCGTCTTCGCGTCCATTTAGCGTATACCCCCAGTACCAGAGAGCTGCAACCCATATTTGTTGAGAGCCTTGAACAATACACGCCCGGAGAGTCCAGACTTCCGTGGCGGCACCCTAATTTGTGGCATAAATAACATAGATAGGGTATTAGAACATGAGTACTCACCGCCTCCTCACCGAAGTTGAGACCAAAGAAAAGGAAGGCAGCAGCTGAGGCGATAGCATAGCACCAAGTAGCGGCGCTTGCCAATGCTCTATGAGCAGGAACGAGGGCTGTTGAAATGGATGGTAGGCCAATCATGAAGAAAGCAAGACCGAAAAATATCCAGGGTGCAGACAAAACGTAAACAGACGGCTTAAGTCGAAACAAGGGATACCAGACAGCGGAGGCAGCTAAAAATACACCACCAAGGACGTATAGCTGGATATTATCTTGCCAGTTTCTTCCAGTCAGCAGTGTGATTTGGAAACTTGTAGCGCTCAACATCTGTATCGCATGTTGAGGACAAAGTACGCGCAGAAGAAGTAGGTGACGAACCTGTCCTAGACCAATGACAATAGTATACAAGGGCCAGCCTCCAATTTCTCGAGACATTGCGATCTGTAATCTTGTCATTGGAACGGTCTCGGGTAGGCCAGCATCATGCCGAAGGGCTCCATCGTACTCTGAGGGCGAGAAGCCTTGAGTGTTGGGGGCTATAAGATTGTTAAAATAAGTTTTGATAGACATCGGTACTATGCTTACAATCTGGACGAGAATATAAGGATGCTGATGGGGTTCCCCAGACAGAGTCACGCTGGGAAGATCGCATGCTGGCGGCACTTGAAAGCTTGTCCTTGCGAACCTTGCCAAAGAATGCCTCTTCACTCTTAATCAGATATTTTTCGATTGACAGTTCATGTTCGGAGTTTTTTGCATTAAGCATTTGTAATTTCTGGACGAACTCTGACGCAACACCACCATCAGCATCAGTGAACTTTGGAGCGAGTCAGCGGATTTTGCTTTTTCAGAAAAGTAGCTGAACTCACAGAAGCCATAGCTTTATTCAGCGGTGAATTCGATTTCTCGTCGACTATGGAAGATATAGATTCAACTGAAGAAATCCGGGAGTGAGCACCGAATGGGCGACTTGGCGCCAAACCTCCGTCTACGAAGGGATCAGGGGCATGTCGGTGGTCCTTGGCGATGGTACGGTTAGCTCTTTCCAAGAAATCATTATAGCCTTGTCGATTGTCGGTTGTACTGTCCCTAGAATGATTGAAGTAGTCGGGTTCTCCGTCCGTGTAAGAGGTTCCGTTGCTATTATTGACAAGACGAGGCGCGTTCGGATCTCCTGTAGCCAGAGTCTCCTGACTCCATTGAGCAGGTGATCCTGGTGTATGGAAGTTGGTTTGTTCGTTAATGCTCCGGTTGTCCCATTCAGGTTGCGTGGGGTATGACTGGGTCACCGGGTTCCAATCGTCGGTTTCGCCAATTGGATGGACACCTCTGCCATCACAATCAGATTCTCGCCAAGCATTCGCACCTGCGATACCACGACTAATGCCGATACTACGCTTATGGAAGTCTTCCATGCGTTGGCGCCATTCGACTACCGGGAAGCGTTGGAGGGCTGACCTTGCGCGAAGGATAGCACGCTCTTCTTCAGTTGACTTCAGAGCCATTTTGATAGTTTTTGTCAGTTGTGATAACATATGTGCCGTTGCACTCGATTCAACAGGATACCACTATCATAGAGTGTAAGCTTCAAATGGCTTGCCATGAGGTGTAACAGCTTACCCAACCAGGCATCAAACCAAGACCACCCAGGCGACTTCCAACTCCTAGTGCTCCTTTTCTGCCAAACTCGACGGCAACAAGACCGAATGGTTCATCACGGGAAGGAATCAAGGCGAAATCTGCGCCGCTGAAAAGGTACGGTGGTAGGGCAGTGAATTCGGGTTTCGAGAAGACACGATCAGGATATAATTCCATCAATCGGGCAAGTTTTTCTGCAGCAAAGCGTCCATACAGATCAATAACGGGGCCGACAGCAATAAGCTGGATACTTGGGCGTTTATCCAGCCTTCACAAGGTTAGTTGAACTTCAAACTGTAAACAGCAAGAAAGGAAAACGCACAACGATGGCATAACATCAGCAATGAGATCAACACCTTTTTGCTTCGACCATCGACCGACGAACACAAACAGATCAGAGTTGGGATCTTGCTTAATCCCGGCCCACTCTTGAGCTTGTCGCTTCAACTCAGGACGAGCGGCCTCCGCAACTTCGTCGATTTGGACATCACGGGCCTCTGTGGGTTTCTCGTCTAACGCGGCGATATCACTAGGGTCGGGATTGGGAAGTGAATCGACATGTTTGAGGGTCCACAATGCAGGATATCGAGCCCAACTGCGTTTTCCATACTTGTCCGAAACACCAGCAACACCGATACTCTTTTGATGAACGCTGATAAATGAAGCTGCAGCATGTAGCAAGTTGAACGTGTTTCCGAATTGAACATATTTGGTGCAGTGTTCCTTGCTGATGTTAAATGCTGAACAGACTTCCTTCATTTCTTCCTTAGTACGAAGGGGCCAAAGACCCTGGAACTCGGCGTTGTGGAGTGATAGACAGGCGGGAATTACTTTTGGTAGAAGATAAATGCCAGCCAAGGCGCCATGGTAATCATTGATGTGATAGATATCGATGGTGGGGAATCGTCGAATCGTAGCTGCTATAGCCTGGTTCCAGGTAGAATAGAAAATGGCTGAGCTGAGATCGTCCATTCGAGCAGGATATGGGTCTGACTTGGTTTGGGCACGGAAGACAGGGCTGTCGAGAATTACGTAGGTGATATTATCCAGAACATGCGTTTCGACCTCAATGAGGTATGGCTCGCCGAAAATGATCACCTCGATAGGCTCAGCAGGATCGCCAGCAGGGTACTCGATATCCTTGACTTTTGGAACAACCCACACGAGATCAACGTCAGTCATGGCTTTACCCATTAGACTAGACATGACACCAAGACCACCAATTTTGACCTTAACTTTCCAGTCGATGATCTCATACTCCAAGGTCGCTATAAGAACTTTGCGACGTTTGTTTTTATCCTCTGGCCAACCAATGATCTCTGTGTTGTGTTTGTGACCGAAAAACTTTTCCGACATATGCGTACCACTTTCCTTCAAGTCAGATGTCGACTTATGGCCAAGTGCGCCGAGTATAGGGAAGTAGTTGGTGTGGCTCTTTGTCTTCACACCAAATTGGTTGTGCTTGATGCCATAGAAAGTCCACATGAACACGACCACGGCGAGGGTACCAGTGATCAACGGGATGGCCAATAGTAGAGCATACATGATCGCACCAACGGATGATTGGCCGCGGGGCTTGAGTGACCAGGTCATGGTAGAATCATCAACGAGGAGAGACCAAGCAAGATGAGGGCTAGGTGGCGCAGACATATTGAGGAAATTCGGAGCAACAGTGTTGGGTGGGAGACGATCCATAACTCCATCGCCATCGGTGTCACCATAATAGTAATCATCGAAGCCCCAAACATTCAATTGGACATACGTTGGCCAGGCTGCCATGATTTCCAACTCCCATTGGCCGTCAGAGTTTTGTGTCATCAGGGATGAAATACCCTTATCGAAACCCCAATTATTAAAAGGGCCCCGAGCTAAGAACTGAGGTACGCGTCGGTGAGCTCCGGTGTATTTATAATCGGCATGTACAACATGGCCAACAGAAAGGGTGGCTTGACTCCAATCTGCCCAACATTATTAAAGAGCTAGCAAGAGAAAATCCTTGAAGCTTACATTGAACCATCATATGATCGCCATCCCAGAAGTTCTCAGAGTTTTGGAAGATACTGGGCTCTATAGTAGTTGTCTCTTCCCATGGGGCCCACTGGGTCCAGTTCTGACCGAAATTCCATGAATATCTAAAGGTATCAGCACCGATCGCTCTATGAGCAAAGGTATATTGGCCATTTGAAAACCCAAAAGAACCCGTTGCATCATATTCCGATTCCGGAAAGACCATAACATTGTCCAAAGAGCCCTTCCTCAGGAGCAGGTGGTCAACAGCCTAACAAGTGGTTGTTAGTCATATGTGAACCTAACTATAATGCTAAAATATTACCCCAGTCGATGAGTTTGCGCTGTTTGCTGAGGGGTTATTCAAATTGATGGTCAGAACACCATCAGGGAAGTTCTGCAAAGTGGCCGACCATGCCCAAGCGGATGTGGAACCTCCAGGAATCCTAGCCGGATCTGGATTTTTCATATTTCCACAATTGACATTGGCGACTGTGGGGGATCCTCCTTTGCTAGAAGACGACATATTGAACGTCAAGCTTTGAGTGACACTGTCACAATCCATTTCGACATTGAACTCGAGGGAGATATCGACCGTAGTCGCGTTCACATCGGTGGGATTTGCGAGAATCCGATGGTCGTGTCCAGGAATAAATTTGGTCAGGGCAGGAAGTGGAGGCGTCCAAATTGTTTGGGGAACTAGTGCTTTAAACCCATACCCTTCCATCGTGATCGATGGCAGACAACCAACCCATGGTGCTTTGCTATCGTTATTGAATGAGGACAACGAAGCCTCAAGAGTGTACGTCTCATATGGTGCGAACAAGTTCCGGACAACAGTGTCGGATGTGTAAGGAGAAGAGATCCAACCTTTCACCTTGCAGTCATGCGAGTATGTTTGGGTCGAATTCTCGTTCGTGAAGAGCAGCCATACTTGATCCGTGATCCCTTGCAAGGTTTGCACACCCGGAATCCCAGCCCTCGAAACAGACCACAAGCCCATTTCCGTCGCGGTACCATTGGAACCAGGTCGTTCAATATAATAGGTCCAATTTCCACGTTGGACCAGATTGAAGCCATCCTGTAAAGAACCATAGACTGTCCGAAGGTGAAAGAACTGTGCGAACATGCGACGAGAGTCCGCTGTTGGATCAAAATGATCAAGTGCATTCCAATCATCGTGGCACCCTAGAAGAGATTTTTCGAGGGGCATGTTGAAGTACTGTTCTGAGCCGAGAGTATAGCAACCATGACGTTTCCAGGCTTGGTTACTGGTCATGGCTTGACGCCTATTTGACAAAACAGTCAGACAGAGCTCCGAGAAGATATGCGCCATAAACCTACCCGTAAAGATAGTTGGATGCGCCGTTGTCATAGAGGTAAAAATTTTGCTCTTCGCCATAGAAAAGCTGGCGAGAACAAGTTAAAAACTTCGAATCAGCCGACGGAGAAAAACACATACCAGAGGAATGCCAGGCATGACTAGACTCGTAATGAAAGTTGCCAATACGCTCTTCTGGGTTCCGTTTTCAAGACTGGGCCACCGGAAAATATCGAAATTGCTCGTGCCATACATGTGTCGAGGATCAACCTCCTTATTCGATGGGTTCAGAAAATCGTTATTCACGAACATCTGGTTCCAAGCCGTAACAAAGTTGGTATCGATGTCATATGCGACCTGAAGATTTCCGTCCATTCCGAGGAAACGTGCAATAGCACGATATATAGAGTAATGGAAAGCTATTCCGTCCAATGCATTTAGAGGCGGGTCTCGAAGGAAGTAGTTATCCGTGGGCGTAACATTTGCGGCAGCCAAAAATCCTGGGGGGAGCATCGTTGGAGTACGTCCTCGGCCACTGACGACGATAACTTGGTTCAGCAAAATAGAAAGTTGAATATTTGTAAGTTGCCCACATATAAAGCGACCCAAAGGTATCTCCACCGGTAACTTCACCTGTTATCAAAAAGTTGTTCTTGCCCAGAGCTAAAGCACAAGCACGCGTATGAGAAGACCATGCTGCCAGAGCGTCTACAGTTACTTGAGTAGCTTTGTCAATACGAATAGCGTCAATATCCAGAGACTTAATCGCCATGCACGAGAAAACCTGTAATTTGCTCATAACTTCGGGTTTCCACTCGCGAAGGCGGTCTTGAACGGATGCAAACTTGGAAAGCTGACGCTGCCAATCAGGATGGACACCGAAAGCCTCCATGTCACCATATTGATCGAAATCCGACATGAGGCAGCCATTCGTTTCGACAGTAACGACCTGCCCGCTGTCCTCCCAGAATTTTGGAAGTACACAGGTATCGTTGCGCTCATTCACGATCTAGGAGCAAGTTGTAATAAGATAAAATCTGAGGGGACTGGTGCTTACATTAAAGTCTCGATACTCAGTGAAATTCCACGGCATATAGCGGGGATTCTTCCAAATGGCTTCATACTCATTGAGGTCGAAGGGTGTGCTGGTATTGAGATGACTAATATGAAGATGATAAGTTTATGTTGTTCAGTCCCAGCGCTAAAAGAACCACTTGCCCTTCAAACCCTATCAAATCTGACATAGTCCCAACCGTGAAATCTGCCATCAAGAACATTCCGCGAGCATGAATTTGGTCGATGGTATCTCTCCAGTCCGCGATAGTACCCCAATGAGGGTCGAGCACACTGAAGTCAAGAGGGGAATAACCTGACTGAAATTGAGAAACAGTAGTCGAATAAAATGACGATAGCTCACTGTCTGCCTGCCAAAGCATATTCAAGAATGGGGTTCCTGATATGAAGATGACTCTGACTCCCATTCCATGCAGGTAATCCAACCGAGATACCAGGCCTTTCAAATCCCCACCATATCGAAGCTGAGTCTCCCGATAGTCATTCTCGAACATGGTTCCGAAGAAGTCATTGTTGGATGGGTCGCCGTCTGCAAATTTGTCCAATAGGATCGTATACACGGGGAGGGACCGCCAATTGTCTGGTGATTTTGTATACACGGTGTTCGGTCTTGAAGCGTCATATTCGAGAGGTGACTTGGCATTCTGGTTGACGTTGAGGTTGTAGTCCACAAGATCTTCCCGGTAAGGGGATGCGGAGGCGAGTCGTGCAAGGAGCAAGGGTAGTGCAGCAAACGCGGTCGAGAGCCGCATGGTGGAGGATAGGAAACACCTGGAACCGAGCAGAAAAGGAAAGGGTGTTACAAGGGTAAAGTGGGGGGTAAAAGAGAGAAGAGTGACAAGGGACCCCGGAAATGAGGGTTATGAAGGCTGAATTATGAGATGTGTAAGAAAAAAGGGAAACTGTCTATTCAAAACGCGGGTGATATTTGTTGACTTGACACAACGGCGCTGAAAGCCCGTCGAACCTCGTTTTTATTATTTATCCACGTTTGCTACTGCATCTGGCCACGCCAGCTCGCTCTATATTCCGTTCCTATCTAACCGGCGCAATCAGCTTCCTGAAGCCCACTCAGCCCTTGTCTGCGTTTCTCAATTCATGAATTGAGACTACTCGTTATTCCATACAAGGAAACAAATGTTTACAGACAAACTGGGAAGGGATTGGCAGTTTGGCACATCTCAGGGGTAATATTCATCTCAGCGGCTTGTCACAGAGATCTGTATGTTTTGGTCCCTCGTCTTTGCATTCTTCACCTAAAAGCGAGATACCACGAATGATAGACAACCTTGACTCCCAGAATCCTGCTGTACTTTCAACTCGGAATATGTCGGGGCAAGAAACTTTGACCCTTGCTCGAGGATCGGAAACCGGCCACCTACCACGGCATTATGTATGCAGCCCCGTTCGGTGGCACACAGCCCTATTCCGATTTCCGGAAAGACGAATAGTTGAACTTCAAGTTTGAAACACCTTGACAACAACCATCTGCCTTGCTTTGTGATTGAATGATACGCCAATAAAAACCATTGGGGCCGTTGGGCTAAAAAAAGAAAGTGCGCAGACAACATGTAGATCAGCTACCATTTGTGACACGGCATCAGTCAGGTGACACCTCGAAATAGCTTATCTTGTCATCAAGCTTTTTGTAAATCTCTTACATATACATAGCAACCAATCCCATTGAGCGATTGGTTAAGTATTTCGCACATACAGCACATTTTGTGATATCGATAAAATCTTCAAAACGATAGGCGAGAAAATACGCCTCAGTGAGGTGTCGGCTGAAATATTGCACTCCGCATTGTTTTCCCCATGTCGTTCCGAATCTGATTATCATTGTTCTCGATCTATCTAACCCCAGCTCAGTATCAGTAACGGCGAAAACCGTTACGATAGACCCGAAGTGTAGACAAAATGTTGTGATACATGTACTACGTGAAAGTAGTCATTAGTAAGTACTAAATACATTTCCTGACTATCAATCATGGATAACTGTCTACATATCCCGTTCCCCTGCGAGCAGCAATAGTTTATTGGTAACCATCTCTATGGGCACAGGGGAGATCAGCATTATGGCAGGAATTGGAAAAAAAAACTGATCCTGGTCCTCTCTTGGGTGCATAGATTGAGTTCAGCAGGTCAGTCTACTTCATTCAATCTAGTAATATTTAGACCGTTGCAGTTTTCGTAGATGACATCTGTCTTCTGGAAGCTGTTCACGCATTCGTACCCGACTTATAAGGGAGAACAAGTGTGACATGGCCGATATTTTGAAAGAAGACCCTTATCGCAAGTCCGTGCACCAATTCTCGGTATATTTTCGTGGGAGTTGTGTTGCGCGCTCAATATATCTTTGAGTACATACGTTGTTTGAAAATGGACGTTGTACAGATAACGTTAAGTATTAATGCCGCTGACCAAGCAAATTGACAACGATTGGTAGTCGTTGTCCAGAGTGGTCGTAGCCACTCGTCTGATCATCTGTTTTCAACACCGTCTATACCCTGCCTTTACATGCTTTGGCATCAGGGGCTATAACCGCTTACACACCGTTGTTTGTCCTCTTCCAAGGCGCGTATCTTGTCCCCTCCGAGTACGCCTGAAACACGGACCACCCGTTGTCCGACTATTCGGTTGGCGCCTCTACTCAGAGCCGGACAGCTTTCAGTGTCTGATATACGACACGCGTGACTTGCTGCTAGATCGGCCAAAATAGTATCTAGCTTACACCCATCTCACCGCCTTCCACCATGGCTGCCATGGCTGCCAATGGTGCTCTCCACAATCTAGATGGCTTCTCCCCTCCCAAGCCCTCCTCTCCCGCTTCCCCAACATCACAGTTCACAAACCAGCAATCTTCACGATCGTTCATCAATCTCAACCCAACCATTCGTGGCCAGAACTCTCCATTTCCAGCAACCCCTACTTCAAGTCATTCCATCAGCTACCTCGAGCCACCGCCTGGTGTGCATTGGTCTGAATTTATACGAACATGGTCTGATAACCACGTCGCTCGCTGGTTATCCGACATCAAATGTGGAAATCATGCCACCACATTCAAGGCCAACGATATCCGAGGCAACGTCGTTTTGGAGCTCGACCAAGTCATATTGAAGGAGATGGGTATATCCAGTATCGGGGATAGGCTCAGGATTGTGAACGCTGTGAAAGCCCTGAGACAGCGATCTTCCTCCCGCATAGCCAGCACCCCAGTAATCGAGAGCAACCGTCCTCGAATGGACTATGTTGTAGAAGCAAGAGCAACACCAACCCATGAAAGGAGTCAGCAAGATAGAGGTACACCAGACAGGACAGAAGCCGCACAGAACACTCGGCTTTCATCTCGGAGCGGGAGACCTGCGCCACTGCAACTCAACCCCAATCTCAACAGAAACGATCTCCCTCGTATTGAACCAGATTCTGCGAGTCGTCCGAACCCTAACCACAATATTCGACCTCTTCCCAATCCAACGCAGTCTTCCAACCAATCAGCTTCTACTCTCAGCACCGGCCATACACTGTTACCAGCAGCCTCACGAGCAAATCTCCCTCCACTTCCCCCGCCACCCGCAGGAAAACCGCCATTACCTCCCGCAAATCGCCAAGTTACACGACCCCCGAATGGTTCTGGACTAGGTGGCCGGCGGACACCGACACAATCCGATCCAGCGCCAGCCTATACCGCTCAAGCCCTACCTCCTGCTCCCCAAAACCGTGATCTCCTTACTCCTTCTTCTGCGAGTAGTTGGGCTGGATACCACCTGCCTGCAGACCCGCGCCCTGGAAATGCAGGCGGTGGTGGCAAAAGCTCTACTCCTCGTTCAACTTCTCCTCTTCCTTCCACTCGTGGAACGCGCC
>CEMJ01394276.1:0-100000 GCA_900068955.1 Clitocybe nebularis | reverse complement strand
GGCTCTCTCGGTCTCAACTCACCCGTAGGGCCTGGCCCCAGTATCAAATTACCTCCCCGACCCTCAACCGGAAATGGCCACCCCTATGCCAATGCACAACTAGCGCCGACCGGACCCCAACAGCAGCAGGCCTATAATCTTTCCCCGATAGCAGAATCATTTATGACTCAGAATAGTTCAACGTCAGGAACGCCTTCCCCTCCATCCGTCGCATATACTGTGGGGCGTGGAGCATTTAATCCAAACGCATCATCTCACAGTGCTGCACTGCCTCTGGAGACCTTACGACGTAAACTGGTCAAATTTTTACTTCCCGATGAGGGCCTTTCATCGACGATTGACGTGGCATCGTGCGCCGGAGGTGTTGAGGTACTTGAAAAAGTCTTGAAAAAATTTGGCAAGGGCAACTCGAGGGGTGTGGATGGTGAGGGTGGAGATTATATCCAGACGGAAGAAGGTGGACTTAGTATTGAGGGTTGGGGGGTATATCTGGATATGGGTCAAGAGGATGGGCCTGGTATGTTTTATTCTTCTCTGAAAAACCTTGGATTAAATCGGTTAACAGGAGCGCCATTGACCGAGGCGGAACTTCTATCTATTTGTCACTCCCCACCTGATCATCCTACTCGGGAGCACGGACTGACCCTTCGCAAAATATCCAAAACAAAGCGATATGATGAACGCATTGACAGCACGTCACCTTCCCAATCCAAATTCCTCAACACTGGTCAGACAAGTAAAAGTACCAAGCGAGCGAGTTCCATCAGCATTCTCAGTGGCCTAGGTGTCCGAGATCCTGAGAAAGCACTGGACCCGCCCTCACCTACGTCCGGCTCACTTAGCCCAGCCACACAAAATGGAAAACGACCGTCAAGATTGCGCAATTTCTTTGGACAGCGCCCTCCTAGTGAACTCATCACAACGCATCTAACCGAATACTTCCCATTCACAGAGAAGAAAGTATTGGAACGGACTGCACGGCATAGCATGATGATGCGAACGAACACCATATCGTCGACGAGGCGAGATAGTACAATGTCTTATAATCCGCCTTTACCGTCTAGATTCAGTAGCAGTACACAGGGCTCGCAAACAAGATCCTCAATTTCGCCCACACGATCTTCATTCTCCTCCGTCGTGCCGTTACCCCCATTACCTGATAAACCTTCCCAATTTGATGAACCACCAGCGGACGATCTTGGTGATGATATTCCTCGAATGTCACTGTCCACGGACGACGGCCGATCAGTCGAACTTCATCCAGAAGATGTCCCAGAGAACAGTTCCCCAATGACAGCCACAATGCCGCAGCTCCTTCCACCTATCCCCTTCCCTAGCGAGTCCTTCTCTGAATCCTTTGATAGTATTACAGGGCGTCGCACGTCGCGACCAGTGTCGAGAACAATGTCGAACGCTTCAAGACGCATGAGTTACATGACAGAGTTGAGGAGTCGACGCGATCGCTCAGATACAGCGAGCCTCATGACGGTCGACGAAATTACTGCTGAAGTAGAGAGCCGTAGGGCCAGCATGAGCGTCGATCACATTTCTGATACGGAAGAGTGGACACGAGTAGACACAGAGGATGGGCTAGAGGACGACTCAGAGGAAGAAACCCTGAATGACGAGATGGAGGACCTCCCAGAGGATAGTGTGGTAAAAGAAGAGGCCACGCTTGATGATGAAGATGACGACGAAGAGCCCGAGGCGGTGACTTCGCGGGGAGGTATGTGCTTATCTCAACCTTACCCCATGACTCTCCAGTTCATCACTTTTAATAGCAAATAAGTGGATCAAAGGTGCACTTATTGGTGCGGGATCCTTCGGGAAGGTTTATCTGGGCATGGACGCATCCAATGGCCTTCTCATGGCCGTAAAACAAGTCGAACTACCCACCGGATCAGCGCCCAATCAAGAACGCAAGAAGAGCATGCTTAGCGCTCTAGAGCGAGAGATAGAACTATTGAAGAATCTGCAGCACGACAACATTGTGCAATATCTTTGTTCGTGATTAAAATTTGTCTCTTGCTTACCCTGACTTTATCGTCTAACTAGATTCGTCTCTCGACGAGGAGTACCTAAACATCTTTTTGGAATACGTACCGGGCGGATCGGTCACTGCTCTTTTACGCAATTATGGTGCCTTTGAAGAGACTCTTGTAAAAAATTTCGTCCGCCAGATCTTGGAAGGCTTGAACTATCTTCACGAACGCGATATCATTCATCGTGATATCAAGGGTGCAAATATACTAGTCGACAACAAAGGAGGCATAAAAATTTCAGATTTTGGCATTTCCAAGAAGGTCGATGACAGTGAGCAAACTAAAACTTCCTCTATCTGTGTAATTTTAATTTGCTCTATAGACCTCCTGACTGGGAACCGAGTTAACCGACCTTCACTACAAGGCTCGGTGTTTTGGATGGCTCCTGAGGTTGTTAAACAAAGTGGCCATACAAGGAAGGCCGATATCTGGAGTGTAGGATGTTTGGTCGTGGAAATGCTCACTGGCGAGCACCCTTGGGCTCAGCTAACTCAAATGCAAGCCATTTTCAAGGTAGCTTTTTGCCCAATTTCATGACATCACGGCTCCTGACCTACTTTTCAACAGATCGGTTCATCGGCAAAACCAACAATACCCTCTGATATCTCAACCGAAGCTCAAGATTTCCTGCAACTTACTTTTGAATTGGATCACGAAGCCAGACCATCCGCGTCCGAACTGTTGCTTCATCCTTGGATTTCAAAGAAGCCTACGAAGAACAGCAACCCGAAACTAAACGTGGAGGCTGCTGCATGATTATGTATGCCCTGTTTGGCTCATCGTTTATTCTCATTTGCATAGTAGCAGCATCCCACTTTGTAACTGTATCGACATATAATGCATATCTTCTCTGGGGCAGTTCACCAAGTGCACCAATTATTCCAGCCTAATCGGGTTTATGCCCTCGCCTACATATGTAGCACCTCTCAACAATATATGTTGTGTTGAGATGAAACTATAATCCTCATCTCCTCCCTCCACTTAGAGTAGATAACTGGTTCTAATCGTTTTCTTTTCTCAATAGTAACATTAACTATTAGTCCGCTTTCTTTTGCTACCCCCAGACACAGCCTTCGTCCCAGGGCCCCAGTGACTAGTGGGATTTTCTTGGTATCTTACAAGTTTTACTTTCCCAGATGGCGTGACTGACTCGGGATGCCTTTTAAAATTGGCTTTGAAGCTTTTTCCATATATTCGGTGAGCTGGCCAAACTAAATTAAAAAACCGGTATTCTCACCTGGGTGCTTCTGCAAGTAACCTACGTGCTGGCGAAGCTTCCGGAATGTTCTCTAACTTTACGGGATTCAGCTCTATCCAAGAGCGGAACACGCTGTGGATATCCCGGCGCGTTGCGGTCGTTTTCAAAGAACCCGCACAAGCATGAGAGCGGGATATTTTATGACCCGCATGGAGAAGAGCCGACCTATTAACAGAAAAAGGTTTAATACAAGTCGGATCGGGACCTTTGTTGCTTACGCTACGTCGTCGAGAGAGGGTGTCGTGCAGTGGAAAAAGCTAGCCACCTTAGCAGGTGTGAAGTAGAATGGTGTATGGAGTTCCTGAGGGACTTTTAGCAGCTACATCACTATGTTTAGCTAGTCCGTACTTCTTTTGCCACGGTCAACATCCCTCTCATTCTGGTCGAGGTTCCATATTTCTCTTGGTTTGCTTCTAAGTGTTCAATAGCCTTGGTTACAAAGTCTGTATCGTGTATTGGGCCTGACCACATGGGACCAGCCATCTGTGTAAACTGTTAGAATATAATGTGGGTCAGGAATGGAACAGAACCGACGTGCAACGCAGAGTCACATTCGGGACATTTCGGTGCAACCGTGGGGCCCGACTGAATTTTGAACAGATAATTGACGCTTCCTGACGCTTCGTGTTTCTTTTCAACAACTCTGCCAAGGGGTTGATCGAAGAAAGATTGACACGAGGTGCATATGTGATATGTTGACGTTTTTCTATCAGAAATCACCTGTAAGTGTTTTTCGCGGGTGAAGAACGGATAGATCCACACGTCAGCGCCCTTTTGACTTCGAGCGGTGATGTTTTTACGCGAACGAAAAGCCGTACGTAGAAATCTATCGATAACGATAGAAGCGGTTCTATGTAGCGGCCATATCTTGAAGCTGATGTAGAGATTGTATGAAGGACAAGTCGGAGGGCCTAACGTGAATTAGACGGGAAGTACAATGAAGAAAACGGGGTATCAAAACCGCGCACAGCCTCATGGCAATACTCTGCCTTCACGGGCACTCCACCATAATTTGAGAAGCTGCCTTCAACTTCAGTTCCGTAAGTTGGTGAAGCAACAATGATATTACTAACCATTTTTCGGGATAATTAGTGGTAGCCAACACGGAGAGATCAGTGCAGGTGACACACAGCAGTCCTAAGACGTGATTAGCAGCTGACGTTGACTGATTACAGATACTCACCTCCATCCTTGATACTTTGTACTGCTGCGTCAATGAAGGGAGCAGCTGTCCCATACGGATCAAGATCAACAACATCAACTCGGTTTTTATCCTCGCGATGGGCATACATTAAAGTACTAATTTAACTTGTTCGACCCATATCGGTACCACATATTCGAAGTGACTTACCAAGCGTCACCTTCGTTAACTCTAACCTTTCCCGGCGTTGATTCAGTAGATTCAAGACCATTGATTGCTAAATTTCGTTTCATCGCCGCTGTAGCAGATGGTGAAAGATCGTTTGCAATAACGTAACTGGTTTAAAGGTAAGTAATAGTATCTTTTAATAAAGTAAAAAGTCCTGCTGACTTGACCAGAGGGATTTCTTTGGCGTAGCGAATCGAACGTAACCCGGTAGCGGAAAGCGCCTCAAGGAGCACGAACTTATACGCCTTCACATAACGGTCAGCACTAAAATGTTCTAATGCAAAGGTGTAACATACTTCGGAGGTTTTGGTCGCGACATCGGGTGCATGAGCTTCTAAGTCAGTCCCGTCAAAGCTTGCATTCTGGACATCACCATCCCCGACTGTGCTTCTCCATATTAATGGCCGGGATAAACGGGTATATAGAGACCGAATATAGCACAGACCTTTGCGTTTTTTGATAGCATTATCCTTTGCTCTCTTGGATTTTTTTTCCTGAGCTTGTCTTCTCCGAGCTTCCTTTAATTTATTCACTTCTTCACTCCATACTGTTATGCAGGCAACACTCATGTCGCGGTTGAACTCCTGGACTGGGTTCAAGAAAGCCTCGTTCGAGGACAGGAGAATATGGGAAGTGTTCTCGGTATGAAGGGTGAAGCCATCTGGGATAGTTATGGTGCTCGCTGATGTCATACTGGAACGTGTACGCGTTGAAAAGCTGGGAAGAGAAAGGCGCGAACAGCGCAGGGGCCTAATTACAGGAGCCAACCAGATTGATGCCCTAGGTGACGAAGTTGCTAAAGCTGCAAGGGGACTGGAGAACCATCCGACTGCAGACACACATACCATGGAAATGGAAATTGATGGATAAATATACTGAGACTTATTTATATAAATAAAATGATATTTGTATAACCATAATGATAATACCTCTCGAGATATACTTACGTAAATCCTGCACCTGCTATCAAATACTAAGCACATGAACTCTAGATTCAAAACCTAGGTAGATATCCCGCCACCTTGTGGCCTTTAGGCACTAGAAGGTGGGACCTAATGCACTGGTTTGATGCATTCACCTTGTATTAGAGTTCCTCCATGAGTCACTGAGGATGCATCCCGGGCGGCGATTATGCAGCGTAACCCATATTCCCGAGATTTACAACAAATAAGATAAGATCAAGCGCAGTCTCGGTGCACACTGCACAGGCTTGTACAAAGGCCATCGCAATAACTTCACTCGACAACCACACCCGATCTAACCTGTGTCGGGAATTGGGGTTCATTAGGATTCAAACTCTTTGAGCGGTCTTGTGTGGGTCGTACCTCCTTTCCGGTCTTCTTGATTCTGGCCAAGATGTCATCGTAAGGCAGTGTGCTTTTAACGATGACTTCTTGAGTAGCTAGATCGACAGTGAAGTCGGATACCCCTAAGACAGTGTTAGGCAACGTGCAGAACGCTTCCATATCATGAAATTTACCATCGGGTCTCGCCTTGTCCAGGACGCGGGTGACAGCGCCAGAGCAGCCGCCGCAGGTCATCTGTAAGGTGTTACGTTGAGAACAGGACTCGAATACTCCGTAGTTATATCTTCACCTTGACATCGAATTTATACGTATTTTCTTTCTGTATTGGGGTCAGTCTCTCGGACTGAGATGTTAGGAGAGCAGGGGGAAGTCACCGTCATCGTAGAGCTTAAACAATCTGATAAGACCCTCAGTGATGACTGACGTATTGACTAGCTTCATAGGCACTTACAACTTTATCGATCGCGGGTAGGTGGGGGTGGAATGGGAAATGAGAGATAAGTGATGAATCAAGTACTCTTTGATTCGTAATAGTACTTATAGTCCGAGCTGCCATACTGGTGATTCATCATTTGCGGACATCGCCGAGCCTGTTCGCGGGATTGTTCATCTAATATTATGTATGTGTACATCCGGGAAACATGGTATGTTATTAGGTGAGAATGTCATCCATAAGTTCTTCCTTCGACCATCTCTATTGGCTCATCACCCTCCGTGGCAACAGCTTCCCATCCATCATCAATCGGATGACGTCTTCGTATCCGGTTCGAGCACCATGTAAACCAGGCTGGCAACCGCCCCACGTCATTTGTCTTGTTTCGCCGTTGATACGGATACCACTCACAGAGAATACGAGGACGGTCGTTATCGTTCAACCGAGTCAAGTAATACACAGGGATGCCGGCAAGAACAAAAGCTGTTGTTTAAAATATGACGCGTTGACAGCGACACATGAACTAAATCAGAACGAACCTAAAACCGCAATAGCCTCTACAGGTGCTGCTATTATGGGCATGCAAAGGAGAAACAGGGCGACCTAAAAGAGTGTAAGAATCTCGAGAATTGATAACGACAAATAGCCCACCCCGCAAAAGACCAAAGGTGTGATTATCCATGTCTTGTAAGGTCTTATACCGAAAATTCAGAATCTCGATTAGCGAAGATTAGGTTTGAACGCACCGCTCTAATAATGGTTCTTTGACACGAAGAATAACCAATCCGAGAACCTAGAATACATATCAGCACAAATATACGACGATCCCGATATACTCACAGTGAGAAAGTGAAATGCCCACGATGCAACCACAGAGAAATTGATCAACGACCTAAATCCCCCGCCAATCAAGATGAAGCATGTCGTAATCACAAACTGCAAAACAGCTGCGTTGAGCGGGGTCTTCCGAGACTTGTGTAGACGGCCAAAGAGCGCCGGAAGAAATTGTTCTCTGCCAGCAGCGTAAATCAAGCGCGAGGAAGTAAAGAAAGCGCCTATTGCTTATGAGAAAAAGATGTCACATTAAATTTAGAGGGAAAATATTATCACCGTTCAACGCCCCGAAGCACGAAAATGCGACCATGAAGGCAAATATAGTGCCTCCAATCTGTCCGAAGAGAGCTCGGCCAAAGTCCATCGCAACAGTGTTGCTTGAGCCGACTACGTCCTTGGTTATGGTGGGTGAGCCTGGCAAGGTTCGGCGTGTTCTGACCTACCTTATCCAAGACTACGAAGTAAGAAAGATTTGCCATAAGAAACAAGATCTATAGGGTCATGTCTTAGCTGGGCTCGGGGCCGAAACCGATGACTTACTGTGACGAGGAGCATACTGGAATGAATAGCCCTTGGAATATTCTTTTCAGGGTGGGAAATCTCTCCACCAACATAATTAGCTTGATCCCAGCCGTCGAACGCCCATAATCCGGAATACAGGGCCAACGACCAAGACGACGGGCTAGTACTCGAGCCATCAAACAACGGCTCTTGAAAGGACGTTGATCCTTTGCCCCGGGCGAGTTGAACCAATCCCAAAATGGTGATAGAAATCTAGAAGTAAGGGAATCATGATGGTGTTCACATGTGATTAGGCTGGGGCTTCGTACTAGAGCAGCGATCTGTAGAGAGCATATTAGAGAGTATATTTGCAAATCCGACATCCCATTCACCTTCACGGTTGTAAAAACAACAGCAGCTTGCGAACCCAGCTTACGGGTAGCAACGCAGATGATTGTTACAACCAAAACTGCCCCAACTGCTGTGAGTTTGATAGCCCATTGAGGAATATCACCCGGCGATACCTCAGTGCGCGCCGAGCTCCAGAAAATGCGATTAAGATATTCTGCGAAAATAAGACTAACGACAGCATTTGCACCTAAGATATATTTGTAAGCGTCGCAATAAGACGCATCGACAACACTCATACCAGGCTTCAGAGCAATGATTGCAGTCCACGCGAATAAGTATGAGACGAGAGGTCCATATGCATATGAAAGGTACGCTTGAGCACCTCCATTCAACGGAATCGCGGACCCCAGCTCCGCGTAGCTACTTGCCCCTGTCCATGCTAGGAGGCCAGATAGTAACCAGACAATTAGACTTGCTCCAACGCTATTGGTATTTGATATAACGACCCCGGGTGATGAACTTGTCTTCCCGTCAGAATATAAACCTCCAACTTCATGGAAAGGCGTCTCACAATATACCAGACCCAATCTATGAGTTTCACGGTCAATATGTTATCAACAATATACCCAACAGGCACATACTTGCAGGCCGACAATAAGTGCAATGCCTTTTGAAAGTCCATCTTAGTCGATTAGATTTTGACTTCCGGAAATACACACCATTTATGAGTCCCATATTCTTTTCGTTGCCTTCACTGTGCAATGTCTCCGGGTCAGTGAGACTGGTGCTCAACGGCAACTTGCACAAACCCATCATTATCCGTCGTCCTAAAAGTTTGAGTGTAGAAGGGCTCACCAAGTCGTGCTGAAACTCAAAGCCCGAACCAGAATAGGACCGACCACTACTAGGTAGTAAGATTACAACAATATACTTCCATTTGTACTAGAACGCACCGTCCAAATCTTGATGAACCCACACCCTGGGGACCATCAGAAACTTCAAGTGCTCGTAGTGAGTCTTCGTCTGATTCGTGAGAGTGGCGAGCTAAGGGAGGGGAAGGGTATGTTCCACTCAGGGGAGACTTGAGCGCGACATAATTGTCTTTGGGGAAATTCGTCATATATGACAGCACAAAACAATCAATCGAGAGGCCGGGACCAGTGGCGTTGGTGACCAAATGGTGCGGCGGGTGTAGGCCTACTTGGAGCTCGTAGATAGGTTAGTGGTGCAGAGCAGCACTGTCAAGACAACTTTTCACCAGTGACCAAATTAACTATTTGGTCACCACGCTTACTTACATAAGTATCTCCTCTGGATTTACAACTTAGAAGTCACTACACAGAGCTTAGTAGGCCGGTATCAGTTATTATTCGTTGTCTAAACAGTGTCTAATAAAGCTTGGGCTACGATAGAATGAATATCAGTACATTTCTCTTGACATGCATCCATACACTTCGAAACAAGATCAGATGCGTCCAGGAAAGAACGAACAGGCCTTACCCTCAAAACCTCTTCAGCTTCCATTTGACCAGACTGCCACACATTTGTTACCGTTTCTAGCGCGGGCATGCAGGAGAGCACCAAGCTACCGTTTGAATATAGAGCCTCGTCACCAGTGGGGTCCAACCACACCTCTTCTCTAATAATTGACTAAAAACAGGATAGAATGAGTTCACTCCTTTGGGATCTTAGTCAATCACCTACTGCAGAACAAGATATCACAAGACCAAACATTTCTATTCCTGCATCTGCTAGAGCAGTGCTTGCTGCCACAGTTCCAGATGCTACACAGCCTTCGATGCCATCTGCCTCGATGATAGTAATAAAGATATCAATAGTTGATTTTGGTATCAGCTCGAGCCGAACGGATGGGACGAGAGCCTGATATATAGCAACCGCGATTGATCTATCTTCTGCGTCCTATAAGGCGTTAACACTTGCATTACTTGTTCTTCACATAGTCGAAACTCATACACGCATGGGTGCTCTGCGGGATTCGCAGGAAAATGGAGTAAACTTTACTTCGACATTAAGTTTCCCTTTTTCACTGTAACTGGTGTGTTTGGATTGTCGTGGACCATAACTATAGGCAACGAGTCGAATGAGCTTCGATATTCAGCTCTGCCCACGCGCAAGTAGAAATATCGACAGACACGGCACAAGCAATTTTCGTTCGTTCAGTCTCCACATACGCTGAACCATTAGCCTGGTTTATCAACCCAGGTTGTAAGACTAATCGCGATTTCAGAGATGAGCGAATGGTTTTGATCTTGGACCGGAAGACATACAGAGAGGTCTGATGTCAGTAGGCTTTCGCTTCCGTGATACACCAGATTTGAGATGCGAAATGCGGTCCTCGGGTTCTGAGTCGAAGATTGGTGGGTGGCTTGCCTCGGGACCGTTGATGCGCCTGCGGTCGAAGCCTAGGTGCGCCATGATAGTTCTTGGAAACTGACTTTCAAACTCCGGCCTGTGTGTTGAACGGTGACTTTCAATGAAACTCTCATTCTCCCTCAACAAGCCTAAACCTGTTACACCTCTTGCTTCGCTCAAACGACCAGCGGTGTTCGCATCGCTGGACGACAATGAAGCCATCGATGCAGCACCAACGTCTTCCGCGGCTGATCATGACACAGCTGCGAACAAGAAACTCCTTGCCCAAAATATAGAGTCATCCAAGACCATGAAGAAGCGAATGGAGGCTGAACTAAAGGTGGATGAGACGGTGTATGAGTATGACGAAGTATGGGACAGAATGCAGGAGGCGAAACAGCGACAAAAAGAGGCCAAGGAAGCTGATGCTCTAGAACGGAAGGTCTGCTTTCAAAACCTCTCACGTCATCTATATATTATTCAACCAGTGGTCAACAGCCTAAGTATATTCACAATCTCCTGACGTCCGCCGCGACACGGAAGCTGGACTATCTGCGTGCGGAGGAAAAAATGATGCAGCTGGAACGTGCGGCCGAAGGCGACGAATACAAAGATAAAGAGGCCTTCGTGACACAGGCATACAAAGATCAGATGGCAGAAGTGCGGAAAGCAGAAGAGGAAGAGAAGCTGAGAGAGGGTGAGTTTCATCTTCGCAGTATGTTGGTTCTAAACTAAGGCCTATCTATCGTCTGTCTAGAGCTTCAAAAAAAAGCGGGCGGAACTTCATCAGGGATGACGCACTTCTATCGTAAAATGTTGGAAGAATCCGAGCAGAACCACGAAGCTACTGTTGCAGCAACACAGAAGCGTGTCATTGGGCCACAAGGCCCCGTGCCCAATCTGACAATAACGAAACCCGTTGACTTTACACCAAGGTCGGACTTAGAGCTCGCCACGCTCGCCCGAGAAAAAGGGAAAGACGTGGAACTGAATGATGATAACCAGATTGTGGACAAACGTGACTTGCTTGTTGCGGGGTTAAATTTATCTGCACCCAATACCCGCCGATTAGGGTTACGCCCATCTGGAAAGGATGTATCTACCGGTGAGGAACCAATCACCGCTCACCGTGCAGTAGGTAGTGCAGCCAGTCGCAAAGAAATAAACGATCGGAGAGCCAGAGACATTCAGCAGCAGCTAGAAGCTGAACAGGACCGGATTGCACAGGAGAAAAAGAGAGAAGCAGAAGAAGCAGTGCGGCGAACAGTTGCGAAGAGAAATAACGAGGCCGATGTTGAGAGCGCACGCGAGCGATATTTACAGCGAAAACGCCAGAGGGTGGAAGAAAATGAGTCTTCCCCTGAGGAGGCTTCACTACCAGTTCCCTAACGTTTTCATAGCCTGCTTTAATCTTGAGATTATGAGAGATTGGAGACACTGGAGCATACAGTATATTGTACCATTAGATAAGTTAAATAATAGATCTACAAGTCCTCAGTGCGGGATTGGACAAGTTGAACGTAACCTGTCTTCTCCAATGTTTGTAACCATACAATCAAAAGCTTGCAGCACGGATCGAATGGAAGGACGACGATAGGGACACTCTTGTAGCATAGGCTTGATGACTCCCATTAGCTCTGGGACATAATAACCGGTTAACTGCAGAAGGTTTAAGTCGCCATTCTTTGAACGCATCAAAAAGTGAGGATAAGGACCTTGCAGGCGCGTAAAATAAGAACAGCCAGTGCCCAGACATCAACTTTGTATGGGTCAAAACGTTCGTCTCGTTCGCATTCAGGAGGTACTTCGGTTCCGCGATAACCATATAACCATTGATTGGATATCCCGTTGAATCTGCGGCTCAACTCGTAGTCAATGTATGCATAGTGACCTTCATAATCTGTGAGGAGATTGCGCAGCGATATATCAAGATGTGCGATGTGATGTTTGTGCATGAAGACAGCATGCTAGTTTTATCGTGGTGGTTTTTAGTGCAAGAACTTGGGGAAAGACTGAGAGTTTACCTCAATGCATTGTCGAAGTGCGCCTAGAAAGAGCTTCAGACAACAAGGAGTATCGGTAATGAGTTGTGAAGACCATTCTTCCATCACAATGAAAACGATGCTGTCGTCGACAACTTCGATCAAGTCTAAAACAGCTAATAATTGATTTCTCGTCAGCAATTGGACTCTAAAATAGGTAATGCGGTGGACCAACGTATTGTGTGATTCATTGGGTCATATCGAAGGGGAGGAGAAGAGAGTAAACAGATGACATCATGCTCCCGACTGTATAAGTGGACAGCTTTGACCACGATTTTCTGTCCATCACATATCCTCGAACCTCGAAAGAGGTTGTCTGGCTGGGAGTGCGTTGACAATAAGGATGAGTTCCGAAGCAGAATATTCGTAAAGAAAAACTCACCAAGCCTGCATCAGGACAAAGAGCGTCGTCGTCGGGGCTTTGGCAAGCACGCGAGTATCCTGAGATAGAAGCGCTGAGATGGTCTGTTACCTGAAACCGGTGTTTATAAAATTCCTTCACGTCCCGGACCGTGTCGAGCCGAAATCCACGGGATCTGAGTATATTCTGGTAGTTGGGCCAATGAGGTGCAATCCTGCGGTTGACCTCGTCCTCGTCGAACGAAGAATCTGAAGATGAAGGGGATGGCGGAAGGTTTGTAAAGTCTGGACCCCAGGTACTGGGCATCGACGGGATGTAGGGACACAGTAAAACAGCACTAAGGAGACTGGGTTATGGGTTCATGAAGAAGCTTGAGGAACACCAGGTAGTAATGGTCAGAGCAGGCCAAGTGGAGAGGGGGTGGATGATGGTTCCGACCTGTGCCAGAGATTAAGTATCAAACCCGTCCACGTAAGGCATAGCTGTCAGGAGAAGTTATCCTTCGCAAGGCCCAACAAATCAATCTCCCTTGAATTGCTTTTGGGATTAATATCCTCAACATGGATTCGGAGGAATGGCAACCGACAACGCTGTATCCGCATTTCGAAAGATCTTCCCGATAAAGTAACACCGTATGGGGGGGCCGAAGTGATTTGGGCATAGATTCTCAGGATGATCGAAATCCACCAGATACCGAGAATTAAGTGGGGATACTACTACTGGCTAGCTTGGCAGAAATTTTGGGCGCGAATGCTTGTCTGAATGGCAACCGCATGAGTGTTGGTGGACATGCGAAAAGATTGAACTAGACCATGAATTGGCCGGATAGAACATAAATTGGCCGATAAGCATGGCAAAGAACCACATAGACGTGTCAGGAGCTGTCAAGCGAAGACATTGTGGGTGAGAGGAAGCGGCCTGTTTTTGGGACGCGCCAATTGATCCTTCGTCTCCACGTGCTCGTTCTGTCCGTTCATCGTGCGAAGCTCGCTGCTCCCTTTGTCTTCACCCTTTACTGCTCGTCAATTCTCTGCCCACCCTCCATGGAAGAAGGAACAAAGTCAAAAAAGACGGTTTTCGTCGGCGGTATCGGCGACGATGTGGATGAAAGCACCATTTACGAGAGCTTTTCCACCTTTGGTGCGTGTACTTCCAATGTCTTTCTTTATACCTCTCAATCCTGAACCCGGTCCCAGGTGATATCATAGAAGTCCAATTGCCGTCGGCCGCTACGAACCCCAACCAACAGACTGGTCGGTGAAACTCAGCTTCTCCAAGAACTCTCATTTATGCCTTTCAAGAGGCCAAACATCGGGGCTTTGCTTTTGTTACATACGGTTCATCCGCAGATGCGCAGGACGCCATCGACAACATGGACTTGAATGAAATCCGGGGAAAGGTCATCAAAGTTAACCTCGCAAGGCCTATGAAAGGCCCCATACAGCTTAATGGGAATAGAGCCGGTGCGTTCCAGAGCTCCAAGATAAATCTGAAAATTATAATTTTTATTAAATAGTTTGGGAGTCGGAAGAGTGGCTACGGCATAATCTAAAACCCCTTGCTCAAAGTGGAGGTTTGTTCCCGCAGTTTTACCTTGGATGATCCGACTTCTTCATCCTCTTTTGTGATTCAGGTGTTCAAGCCCGAATATCTAAACATGGGGATCAAGAAGAAGACGGCATTCAACAGGATGAGGCGATGGAAGAATGATTAAATTCCTTAATGAGACACTCCTTGTACACTTATAATTCTCGAATCGGTATCTGAACTCACATGTCAGAGAACATCACAATGGGACTATCAAAGTGACATCAGGCTTCGTTTCGTTAGCGTAGTTGCCGGCAACTGTCCTTTTCTGGATAAGCGCGCATGACATCAAAATCAAGACATGCAACGTTGCATACCCAATAGGCTGCCACGACAAGATGCCGGTGTTATAGGAACAAGTCGGCGACTTAAATGCAATCCTGGAATGAGAGGCCTAGCTTTCATTCGACTGTAATTAATGAGTTGAACGCTTGGATACTTGCCATATACCGTGTTAATATTAATATTCATTCGGGTTTTGTGTATCAGGCTCCAAGAACTGGGCACGGGCGCGCTTGATGTCTTCCTGCATAAACAGCAACTCCTCCATTCTAGCCAACTTTTTCGCATCGGCAGGCCGCGATAATGCTCTTCGCAAGTCCTCAATAGACAGACGGGTCTTCCTTGACGAAGCACCAGCCGTCTGACACTATACAAGGGGTGAGCGTGAGGTCGATATTACATTCAAGGCAGACGTACAACGTCGGTAATGAATTCCACAAGGATCTCTTCCATAACATTAACGGTATCCGTTGCTGGATTACGGTCGTCGCCAAACCCATACATCAGGCTTTTTACTGTAAGAAACGTGTCAAGGGGTATGGTAGCCGCGCGATCAGTTTTGCCTTACATTCTTTCGAAAACAGCCCTTTGATATTGGATTGTTTCCGTGATCCACGTCCAGTAGCACCTCCTGTCGCCGCTGCAGCCACACTTTCCCTCATGTATGGTGTGTATGATGTGAACGCAGTCGTCCTTTGTGGCGCTGAAGGAGGGACATAAGTTGACGGAGCCTGTGCAGTTACGGGGGCGGGTGTTTGTGCAGCCGGTCTCGGGACGTGGATAGGCTGGGTATGTTGTTGTACATAGCCGTAAGGATAGGGCCAGCCATAGCCAGTGACTCCGGTCTGGAATCCTTGCGGTTGATATGAGTATGCACCAGGTGTTTGGGGGTGGGCATAAGCGCCGTGAGGCGAAGGGTGATATGCGCCATACGGATATGTGGTCGAAGTTGGGGGCGGATGGCCCCCAGGCGGGGGTGTATAATGAGAATACGACATGAACCTCACATTTGAGGCTGTCAAACCAGAGAAAAAGGTGTTACAATCAGGTGATCACCATTTATGACCACAAGCCTACAGTATTCAAAGATAACATTACAAAATACGCCCGGTTACAATTGCAATGCGTCACAGGCACTCAGCCTGAGTTAATCCTCATCTCTCTTATGACTGGTCATTTCCAGGTGTCTTGCGCTTTCCATCATGCTCTTCATCTTTTCCCACTCCATATCTATAACTTTTCGTTCATCCAACCAGTCACAGATGCCATCGGCGTCGTCCAGGTCCTTAGGGGGTTTCTTCCCCCCGGCATAGGCAATGCGGAAGAACCCACCAGACTGATTGGACTCGTGCAGCTCATCGACCTCCTGGCGGATGCATTGGAAAAGTGAATACTGTACTCTGATTAGTTTATGAGACTGTATAGAAAAACATCTGCGAACCTCCCAATGGGTAAATTCATGAAATACTCTCGTGCGTTTACCGCAAAATCGACCTAGTTGGAAATCAACTACAGCTGCGCCCCCGTTATCATTGTCACTGTCGTCGTCGTCTTCATCAGATTCGTCCTGGAGAAAAAAATCAGTTTCGTATGTTGATATGAAATAACATTCAAACCATGATCTCGAACCCCATCCGATCATAAGGTAAGCCACTGAGCCTTCCGGTCAGCGTCGACATCCTGCCGCCGAGGTTACAGGCGTGGCATATTGGGGTTGCAAAATCAAGGGGAATCAAATCAAATTCGGGATAACGTTCCAGAGAGCGTCTAAAGTCAGGCCGCCACACCGAGGAGGCCACTAGCGAATCTCTTAAACTCGACAGTTTTCGTCGTGTCATCTGAAGTGGTACAGAGAAGTATTCCTCATCTGAAAAACGAATGTTGTGCGTAAGGGAAGCGCGGAAAAGTATAAATTTTAGGCACTTTGAATTTGTTCTTCCATAAAGGCACGCCGTTCTTTCGCGGGCCGAACCGCAATATGGACAAAGAATTGAAAAACTTTCTTGAACTGATGGGAGAGGTCTTGATGAGATTCCATGCTGAATTGAGATGGTAGTGAGGTTTGAACTGTGTCACCGTCCTCTACGATAAAGTTGGATGAATCAGAATCTTGGGAATCTTCGTCAAAGAGGCTATCCCAATCGTCGTCAGGTTTTGCGCCCTTGAAAGGTGCATCATTTTGCTCGCATTCTGAACCTTCGCCTGACGACTGTAGAACTTGAGTTTTCCCCAGCTTCCGCCCTACGGAAAGCACGTGTTACTTCGAGGATTAATGATAATTGTAGGACGCTTTACTTTTAAGTTTTTCTAAGTTTTTCTGAAAAGGTGTCATCTTGTTCCGTGCTCGAAGCCGTGTGGAAAGAATACCTAAATGAAATCCATGAATATTGCTCGTATTATACGATGTTGTGCGGTGCTCACGTTCTTCTTCAACCTCATCTGCAATGTCATCCTCATCTTCAGATGCAATATAGCCCTCTCTCTTTGCAATTTTCTTGCGAGGACTTTCGTCTGACTCTTCACCTGATGATACTCGGCGACTCAATCGAGTTCGCTTCGCCTTCTGAATGGTTTGCCGCCGGTGGCCAACCTGGGTGGGTTCTGAATCCGAGTCCTCACTGTTTATGATGAGATTCTGGCGTCTCTTGACCAGTGATTCCGGAGGTGACGACTTCCGGTTCAGTCGCTCATCCGACTGCGACGCTGATGCCCTGGGCTGCAATCTGCTTGCGCGGATGTCAGTGTCTTCTTCCTCAGGGGCTGATCTCAAGTTGCGCTTCCGTTTAGTTTTTTCCGGCGAGTTTATAGAAGTAGATGCGCGTGTTCTAGGGGCTGTGGCAAGGTGAGCAGTGCCAAATAAAGTTGTCTGTCTCAACTGTTCGCGAGATTTACGCTTTGGAGGCATGGGTTTTGAGTAAACTTCAAGTTGTACTTACGTGCCGCAATTAAGACTATCTTTTTATGTAATGAAGCGTAAACCCTTTTAGTTATAAACAGAACGTCACGATCATGAACAGGTAAAAGTTCGCAGCTTTACTTCTAATCAGAGTTCGCCTTGAAATGGCCTCTAACCCGCCACTTCATACGAGTCGTTTTCCAACGATCAACACAAGTATAACATCAGAGTTCCATGAAATCCGCTTCTCTCTAGACACGCCAACGACTGCAACCTCCTCCAACCCCTCTCCTCATAATGGAGACCCTCTACCTTCCCCATCTGCATCTTGGACCCAATCACCCCTCAAGCCTAAGCCTATTAGCCGAGCACGCAATGAATCCCGCAAGCTATTTGCTCATGTACTGGACCAATTGGACAGAAGACCAATGCCTCCTTCCGTCTTCGATGCGTTTGCCAATGTAGAGGATGAGTCTGTCGATAACCGCCTTGGGCTTATCGTTGGAACAGTAAAAGACGTTGTCAAGTTACGGAGTAAAGTACGCGATAAAAAGCCAGCCACGCAGGCAGGGCCAACCGCCGATGACGACTCAGACGATGACCCAGACCGCATATATTCCACAGATGGAACGTATGACTTAATGGTGCAGCTCAAGGATGTATTGATCATGTCCATTTCCCAAGGGTGGCACATTTTCGATGAAAGGTACTATAAATTCGTATATTCAAGTCTTACCTATTAATGGACTGCCTTCAGCTCGTCTTTGGAGAAGGGTAGCAGAATGGGAAAGCATACATCGGCCTTCCGTCGATCGAGGAATAGCCTTCAACCTGGCGGAAAGCGCTCTCGTTCCCCTTCCCCTGCTCACGTGAAACAAGTACAAGCACCCGAGTTACTTGCTTTATGCATATCGGTTCTTTCATCTGTTATTTTGGAAGACTGTCGCTACAAAATATCCTCCCCTCGCCCATCTCGACCTCCCAACGCATTGCAGGCATTAACTCTGGACATCGCACAGTTTCTCGTTCACAGTCACCAACATGACTCTAGAATAATTTCTCAAATTGGCTTTGCTATGATCCCCGCATTTATGACATTTCAGCCAGAAATGCACGTCCGTCTACTAACCTTTTTTGAGGGTATTATGAGGGGGATTCTTCATGACCTCACTCAGGTACAAGGCTTCCACGATTTCCCTCCTAACGATCAATCTGAAGGTGAAACCTTCAAATCCCTGATTGCGCGACTCTTGCACGTTATTGATGAATGCCGCAGAGTCCACCAAACTTGGTGCCAATGTTATGAAAGGGTCTCCCATTGTATCAATCCACGTCGATGAAGTTCATGACAACTCGCTTTCAAGTATGTCAACCAATAAATGGATTCCATGGTCACCCATGTCGTCCTCCGGTGGTTTGGTATCGTCCTCACCTCTACAGCCTCTTCCCCTGCAATACATGTCATCTTTGGTTGCCCCCCTTCTCGCAACAATTCTGGAAAGCATCGACTTTTCTCACTCTGACACCCATGACGAAGTCCTTCACCGTTTTTACCGATTGTTTCGTCTGTTAGTCAACACAAAATTTGACACATACATGGACGTCCTCCAGGTTATGGGATATCATACACCCAAGGCTAGACATTTCGCCGCTAACCTCCTTCTCACATTCTGGCCCAAGGCCGTTGGCCATCCTGTTGTTAGCAGACCATTCCCAAAATATACACACCATCCATATACACATCAGTTCATCCCATGGCGCTTCATATCGAAATCCATTCGACCTGGCTTCCATGGCTTCTCCCATCACGATTGTCGCGCTTGCTCAGATCCCGTTATCGAGTTCGGGCTTCTTTGTCCGTTCTGCATGTGTGCAGTTCACTTTGATTGTTATGATTACCCAGAGGGTTGTCATATTGTCCAATATGCATTGCCAGCGGACGAAAATGTACAACGGGTCGCTATGTTTCGTTTTTCCAATATTATATTGGACCTTAACAATATAGAACTTGGACGACAACGAAGTGATAATCATGTCTTCAGACCAGTAAACATTTTCACCTTATCCTTATGCTTTATTTGTCACATGCCACTCTGGGGTTCTGTGCTACAAGGCCTTAACTGCACCTTGTGCATGCACTTTATCCATTCGAACTGCCTGTCCCATCCGTCGAAATTGCCACCCTGCTCCGGAATTAAATCAACGTCGGGACATATGAGCATTGACTGGGCTGACTTACGGCGTTCCTGCGTCGACTTTTATTGTGATATACTCCGATTATCAGACGCAGAACTCGGACAACTGACTTTTGAAGAAATTTCTGTGTACTATGCTTACATGTGGATTCAACTTCAACTTGTCACTCGAGGAATAGCCCTGGGTTCTATCGTCGTCACCCATAACGGGGAGAATGCTGTACGTGCTCAAGGGCATACAATCAACGAATTCGAACTTCATCGTATTGTCAGGTGGTGCGAAGCACACCTTGCTTCCAATAAATTGGCATGCTCCGATGCTATGGATGATTATCTTCACGAAAACCGTTTTGCCCGCTCGGAACATCTTGTGATGTTTGACTGGTCCAATCTCATTTACATTTTAACGGCAACAAAGTTGCCTCTTACGTCGAAGCCAATGTCCCACAGTTTCTCTTCCGACCTTTTGAATGTTAATCATCCAGACGCATTCGCTGCTTATCCTTCCGATGCACCTTCACAATCATTTGAAGTTGTTACGTTGTCCCACATCCGTGACGTGTTAGGATATGAGTTCCACATTCATTCTGATGCGGCAGCAAAGCTCCTTCTCTCGCATCTAAACCACTTGGGCTTCTTTGAGAGGCTCGACCACGGCACCAGTCTCTTCGGTGATGGCAATGCCGCTGCTGTACACTGCACTTTCCCTCTTCCTCTCGGTTTTGATCTGTCTACAAACGTCGAGACGCTTTTCTCCGCAGTCGAGGCAGGCTTGTCGGACCTCGACTTATCTGTCAATGAAGTCAGCTTCCTTTTACTTGTGCGAAGGCTTTGGCCCAATGGTGTAACTTCTGATTATGCTTTGCGGAGGTTAACGCAGAACATAGTTTCCTGGATTCTGGCAGAGGTGAGGGTAGTTAGATAGAGACGTTTCAGGTTCTAATTTCTCGAAGGATGACAACCTAGCAATCATGCTTCGGGATTATTTGGCAAAGCAAAGGAGCCTCCCAGGTGTACGGTCAAACCATGAAAATGCTCCCTGGCCCTCCACCCAGAATTTTCGCCCGACTCCATCAAGCTCAGTCAACAATGGAGGTGATTATGTCGCGGCAAGGCGAATACTCCTTTCTCGATACGCTATACCATGGCTTCTAGCATTACATGACCAGGACCCTGCAATCTACGCTAGGTTATTGTATGATATATGCTCTGACATCGAGGATAATGTTACTGTTGCCCATGCAGACATACTTGCTCAACCAATGGCGGAAACAAAGGTGTGATTATCGGCGTTCTTGTCTTACCCTTGTCATCATCACATCTTACGCACCAGGAACAACTTGCCAATCATCGCGACAAGGTTCTTTGGTCTATCAATCGATTATGCCAATCGTCCCTTGCGTTCACCGTGTTCGACGACTTATTTACCCTCTGGCTGGAATCATTGTCAAGCCTTAAAATTCATGATGAGGTTGATTTCCACTTTTCGCGAAAGTGCTACAGCTAATCATAGAGTAGCGTATACCGTCACTATCGAGGATATTTCCCCGTGAAACCGAAGGATCCCATAACTTCAGCACTACCTTCGAATCTTCGGAGATACAACCTGAAGGTACACATACCGTGGATCCGTGGCGCACAGTCATCCACATAGGTAGTGAAACCAGGGAGGGGCTATCACGCTCACTGGACTGGCTCTGTACCTTCGCTCGCTCTGGCGTCGAAGTTCCACTCTCTATTTTCATGCAATTCTCTGCTCTTGTGACCAAGTACGATAGTTCCTTGACAGACTCGTACCTGCTGGTTAAGGCCATTCTGTCTTCCACCTGGCTCAAATCAATCGGTCGACAAGACTTACAGCTGGTATTCTCAGAACTCCATGCCCGACTTACACCCAGCATAGTGAAATGTATTTCATCTAGAATCAAAATTCAAGACTGGTGAGTCTTATTTCGGTTTGCAATTAAAACGCGTTAATGTACGTGGTTTAGTATCCAATTCATTCGAGCATCGCTGGGTGCTTGCCTGCTACTCTACGGCTGCGACAGAGGGAAAATTATGGAGTTAGGAATGGTTTTGGAGAGTGATGTCAAAGGCCTTCCTTCGCGGTTCGTCTCGTCGGCCCATTCTCAGGCTTAGCAACTGATAATGCCGCAGGCGAAAATTGAATACACGAGGTTCAATCGTGGTAGACCCAATGATTATTGATCCCCGATTGATAGATGCGTTGGAGCGTTACATAGCTTCCGATGATAATGAAATATCCAACCTGATAGCAAAGTTCCTAAACTTGTTCTTAACGGATTCCCCCTACTTGGAACCGTATGAAGTTGATAACTTCATTTTGCGAAATGGCCACTTCCTTGCCACCTGGTGAGCGTTACCTTTCCGTGTTTATAGACTTCTAACCACATCACAGTGGGTGGCATTTCTACAATATACAACACTACGAGATATCAAGTTTGCGAACCGCGTTCCTTTTGCGGACATTGGTCGTAGACTCTCAACCTTTTCAAGACGTTGTCAGTGATCACTTCACATCTAGTAACTGGGAGCGACGGTAAAGGCGATTCAATCATCTTGATAACCTCTATAATCATGACCAACAGCCTTCTATCTGTAACGCGGTTGTTTCGAGTAATATTAGACGTTACCAGTCCCTCCTTTAACTTGGAAGGAAGACAATGGCGGTCTAGCGTTAATGATATATTCTATCATTTCTTTGCGACTATATGGGCAGACGAAAAGGTAAGCATTCATAATTATAATTATCACTGCCTTTTGATTATGATTTTAAAGGAGGAGGTACGTGAAGCTGCAAATACGTTCGCATCAACTTTACTCCCGGCCCATTTTGACGCCATCACTATGTGCTGGAATGAATTTCTGGCCAGAGCCCCTATCGCAGAACGCGAAAAGCTTGTCGCCTTTCTCCTACAACTTCGCCCCCATTTCCCAGCTTGGAAAGGTATAATTTCAATTCCCGAGAAGAGGCCGAAAACTCAATCGCCCTTAGTGCTTTCATGGGATGCCATAATCGATGCATTATCAGAGGATGACTTTACCCGGAAAGTTGGAGAAAACGAGGATGGGACTGCTAAGGAACTTGTGGGTCCACTTTTAGTCAGTTGGTGGTCGATAGGTAAAGACGATCCACAGGCCCCACGTAGATTCTCATCCACCGACAACGTGTATTCAGGACATACGTCCGCTGACCCAGACGTGGCAACTTTGCGTGTCAGTCGTCTTACTTTTCCTTTTCTGAGTTAAATTAGGTCTTATAAAATCGGGTCAACATCAGGTTTCCATACTTCTGTTGAGTCTGCAGATGATAGCAGACGGCATCACGATCGATAGCTTTTCCCTTTTAAAGATCAAAGCTCAGCTGGTCCAGGTCGCTGGTTTCAACGATATCTCACTTGTACCTTCCCAGAGTGGCCACTCGTTCCATGTTCGATTTGGGGAAGTTAGGGAACTACCCGAACTTGCTTTTCCTTGCGTTAGCGGGTTGTTGCGTGTTTTCGACGCATATCAGCACGTCGACTTGGCCCCATCCGCTATGGCAGGTTCACATGACCAAGATGAAAGGCCGTCACCTCATTTGGTTGGTTCCATCTTTGTGGATGTGTTCCTTGCCATGTTTTGTACAATTGGAGATCCATCATCACTGCCTGTGTTGACTTTCAAATGCATGCTGGAAACCCTCTGTGTGATCATATACAAACATGATTTCGAGAGCCGGGCGCTAAGGCATCTCCAGCAAACCTTACGACGCGCAGTGATACGAGCACTAGACATACTGTCAGAGGACATCAGTTACGAGCTGCGTCAGCTTGCATTATCTGCTACACAGGCTTTTATCAAGAGGTGGCACAACTTCATGGGGTCAATCGTGTAGTGCGTCGAACGTACGATCATGATCACGAGGATGACTTACAAACTTGGTATTTAGCACGTCAATCGAGACGGTTGCTAAATTAATCGCATCACAGCATCACAACGGGCCAGACGCTCTGGCTGTCCAAGCTAAATCGTTTATAGAAACTACCCTCACTGTGTACCTATTGATACCCATTATCGTATATCAGAGGCTGATATGTCCCTTAGATATGCTCAAAACGGGCTATTTACTAATTTACTGAAGGTGAGGAGCCATAAACTTATCTGTGCAGGAGTGCTCACCCAACATTCTTCAGCGTCGACTCGACCGTGATTTTTTCGTCGTTTTGAAAAAAATAACAGATGCCGGTGTGAAGCACGATTCCACCTCTCCAGAATCCCTGCGAGAATCACTGCTTCGGGACGCTCTTACACGCGCTGTAGATGTTGATCACACCGCGTTCCAGACTATACTCCAAAATATTCAACACTTTATTGAAGTCGTTTTTCACCATGGATATAATGCAGAACTTCTTACTTGTACGAGCACAACTATGAGACACCTAGCATTTGCTAACGATATTGAAGTTGTGGGGCAGCAATTAACACACCTTGCCAGGCGAATGTCTGACTGGGCCCCCGATACCGTAGACCCTGGTCCTCTTTTACTTATCGCTGCGACTCTTATCCAGCATAACAAATCTCACAGCCGGGTCAGCCCTCCATTCCTTTAACATCTCTTGTTATTTATTTATCGTAAACAGGAATTACTATCTTATATAGATACTGTTATGCGGGTGGTCTTAAACAGACTATTTGTGAACACAACCAGTCTGTCACGACTCATTCAAGTAACAGCGACCCTTTTTCGAAAGTCGCCCCTCAAAGACTCGATCGCTTCAGTGAATGGTGTCATTCCCCTCATCCTTGAGATTTTAGCAGATGGATTGCGTATGAAATCCCGCGTGTTTCCAGCTACGATAAGATCCATGCTCGAAGTATGTGTTCGTCCATCGTGACGTAGAGTGTGGTTTTACTATGATTTTAGGCCGTTATGACCACGGACATTCCAGGATCTCCACCCCCAATCATTAGACACCTCCCATCCTTGCTCGCCCTAGTGGATCCTGGACTTTACTTCCTACAGAGCCATGTATGGTTGGATGTAGGTTCAGAGACTGACTTTACAGCATCTTTAATAGTTGGGAAGATGATAATGCAAGTCGCAGGGAAAGATCCCTCTGTAGTGAAGAAGCTATCTGATTATGGTGCCGAGGTCAACTTCACAATTTTTTAACCGTCTCCTTTCTAACTAGCATCTTGTTCTTTTGTTCTTAGAAATCTGCCCATACAAATTTGAGTGTCCGGGCTTGGAATATCTTGGCTCTTACGGCATTACTAGAGCCCACAGAAAGCTGGCATAACATCATTTTTGCTCAATTGTCAAGCTTTTCATATGCATATCATGCCTTATTGCGAGCATACACGCGATCAACGGTTCCGCCAGAGTCATCGACAATCGACATCAACTACGCATATATTGGTATCAAATTGTGGATCATGCTTGCACACAAGGTTTCGACAGGTAATAACGATGGAGATCGTACAACGTTTATCGTCTGGAGTGAATTATGGCCTCCATTTCAGAGTCTCATTGAAGTCCTAGAAATTGAAGCCCGAGCGGGTTTACCTATGGTGAGCATTAGCAGTTGATTCTACAAGAACAATGACCAGAACCCGATGTAGACGCTGGCAACATTAGTCACATCTTCAATTGCTGATCTATTCATATTCTTACGTTCTTTGCACACCCCGATTACACTTTATACGTCAACTCATATTGCAACAATGGATCGCCTGAGGAACCTTGGGCAAGGAGAAATATATTCGGCCAAGGTATGTTACTTTCTTTGCTCAGTGCTTTTTGGGGGTGAATCAGAAATTCTAGTTGGCTCGAGCCCTGCGATCTATGTCTGAACCGCCACCTGACGTATCGTTTGATGTTTTGGTTAACCAAGTTGCTAAAGATATTGTGGCAGCTGAGAAGCTGAAAATAGTGGAAACCAAGGTTAACCAAGAGAAGCGGAGTGTGCCAGAGCGATACAGGAATGCACGGGTAGCATCTTAACATTTATAATGTATTTACACTAAGGGTAATAAGAAGTAGTTTCTGCGATGATTGATTGGGGGGTCAGGAAGGAAAATAAGAACGACGCACTTGATACTCTCACCCAGAAAATGGGATGGATTCCTATGCAGTTCGTAACCGCGCCTTCTGAGCTTTTTTACGATTTTCCTTGACAATTGTGGAACCAACGAAAACCCCAACTACAGATAGACCAATAGCAAGGATAAAGGCAGGGAGCTTCACAGCCCATTCGCGTGATGGGAAGTAATTATGTATCTGGTTTGAGGGATGGAAGAATGGCTAATAAACCATTAGAATTCAGGGCTATGCAAGAAGGGCCAATGCGCACCAGGAGGATAGCCCATGTAGTGTAGTATGTAAAGATAGTGAATGCTGTTAGAAGCATAGTGCCTCCTAGAACTTTGTCAGTCGTTCCCTGAATAAGCATTTAGTGGCAGAGCAGAATAAAGCAATTCATTTTTGAGCACCATTGTACACTGTCGACGTGGAAGGTTCGTTGAAGTTGGGTGTGACAGTCACACCGGAAGTTATGCAAGTGATCTTATTAATTAACAGCTTAGTACAGTCCTCGCGGGAACTGACAGATTCCATCGTTTTTTAGTTTGGGTTACTGTCGTAGTTCTGGGTATTGAGGTGGTTGTAAAGGTCACCATTGGTTCGTTTGGATGGTTAGCTCGTCTGGGTTTTGTAAGTACTGACGTCTAAGTACTACTAGTAGATTATACTAAAAACCAAATTGTTTGTACATCTTTGTTTATAGTAGGACGAGGGACCTCGTTATGCATTAAGCAAGGTAATTCTTATTGACTATCTGTCCTGTAGACGGGATCATCTCCGGCCACAGGAAATTATTCCTGCATTTGCATAGGGATCCAGCATTTGC
This sequence comes from Clitocybe nebularis, assembly GCA_900068955.1. Taxonomy (NCBI): domain Eukaryota; kingdom Fungi; phylum Basidiomycota; class Agaricomycetes; order Agaricales; family Clitocybaceae; genus Clitocybe; species Clitocybe nebularis. The sequence continues at coordinate 73,258 of CEMJ01394276.1, read as the reverse complement.
CAAGCTCCTTGCATCTGGACGGCGAAATCTATGGATACCCATGCCTTCGCGTCATTGGCACATGTCCGAATATTGTTGATACCAGTGGGAACCATACCCCAGCCAACGTTTGAAAAGTATGCATCAGAGATCCGCAGCTTTGAGTCTGTAAGGTTGGGGGATATCCCTGCCGATCAGAAGGACGAGAGAAGTAAATCAGCTCTTCCAAAGCCTACACCACTCTTGACACCTTTCCTAAACAGCTCGATTTATGCCCAATCCCTTGTCTACTGGTCACCTTCAGCTTAGCTTCCCTACACATCCACCTCCTCGCTCTCATCTTCCACTCTCTCTCCTTCGTCCATCCCATTTTCCCCTGGCGGTGATCGGGGTGGCTGCATGCGCTCAGACAGAATCCTTGTCCTCGATCTTTACACAATTTAACTCTTCTCTGATGGACATATTCCCATCCGACAGTATCTACCCACTGGCAAAGAACTGCTTCGTATTTGAAGAGGGCGAAGACACGAACCTGAGTATGGATGACAACGTCCCCGGTCTCGTTGTGCTTCCTAGCTTGATGGGCAACAAGAAAATCTATATCGGTACATTGCTAGCGGATCTTTGCTCTCAGATACTTGGTGAATTTGGTGTCGTAGTCCGTATACTGAAAAACAAGCGCTTCTTATCATTATTAATGCATTTCGGCAGGCCCAAGCTCTTGAAAGCCCTCTGGGTAACGAGTATTTAAATTCCTCACCAATGCCTACGATACCACCTCTCTCAGAAATACCCTCACCTCTGAATGGAATAAAAAAAGACTCTCTCCCGCCACTACCTTCGCATAACAGCCAGCCAGATATGACCAAGTCGGGATTCACTCTAGCTGCTGCTCCAGCCATGAAACGTACGTCATCTACAGGGCCTGGTTTCCGGCAGCCCCATATTAGTGTCCAACCTGCCCGAAAACGGCTAAGTACAATCGGGGCTGCTTCTTCTCACGCAAGACTTTTCAAAGTGTTTGGTGATCTGTTTTTACTTTCAGGAAGGCTTGAGGATGCGCTAGTGTGGTGGGCCTCTTTCTCGTTGGCAAGTTCAAGTAATGAATGTCCTATTCCTAACAGGTATACAGAGGCACTCCAACTATTCAAGTCATCGCCGGACGCTGTTTGGCACGCTTCTGCTCTTGAAGGAATGGCTACGGTATCCGTGATTGAAGCCTGGTCCGCTGGTCATGGTCTAGTCCGTCAGATTCATGTTTGTTGCGCATCTCCATTGACACTTAGGATAGCAAAACTCTGCCTCAGGCCTAAAAGAACCGTGGACCGAAGTTTCGGAGAAACTGGTACAAGCGGCTAACCTATATCACAAGTCACCCACGATTGACGGCGAGCCAAACTACACGCTACTAGCATATCTTTTCTGTTGCTGTATTCTCCGGCATTCTTCGCTTCTTTTTGCTGTCTGGTCAGCAAAAGGGTGGGGCCCACTTGCGTTCACAACTATGTTGCAACCAGGCCCAGCACCTTACTTACCACCTACGCTATCCCGTGATGAGAGCAACAATTGGGCAAATTTAGAACGTCTTAGTTGCATCTCAGGAATTTCCCGGTCATCAATTGCGGCTATCCTCACACAACTACATGGTCCATGGCTACTCCATCTTGGAGCCAGGGAGCGGATTGCTATCCTGGAGGCAACATCTAGTATATATGCCTGCCTTGGTTACCGCCGAAAGGAAGCTTATATTCTGCGCGAGGTTCTTGGTTGCATCTTGGATCTCATGGTTTGCGGCCGCGAGGAAGATGGTCTCTCAAGAATGTCTAGTGTTCCAGGAACAGCTGGACTGGGGATTCAGGGAATTACTTCTTCTGGGCTCGGAGCTGGGTGGAGTAATGTTGGTGTACGGATGAGTGAAAGTACAGAAGGTAATGAGAGTATTTTAGAGCTTTTAAAATATGTCTGTAAGGTCCTTGGGATCCACCTGGATGCTGTACGGCTTGTTGAGGTCAACAATAACGACCCTTCATCCGCTGAACATCCCACTCCCATTAGCGAAAGCCCCGACGACGATATATTGGATGGAAATCACGAGCCGTATGGCTGGCCTGAGCTTCAAGTCGGTGTCGTTCGGGAAGCTGTCGCCGTGGCAGAAGCTTTACCTGGTAGGTCGCCACAATTCGAGAACATTTAAGGTGGTGTAACTGAGAACGACATCTAGACTTTCCCGCTGTTGCACAGTTCGCCCTTTCGGCGTTAAAGAGTCTACAATCAGTACTTTCCCCAGGAGACCAGTATCACCTGTATTCGACTTCAACACGTGCCCTGACTACAGCACGTAGACGGGGCGACACTAAATCCATCGAATACTGGTCAGGAACGCCTGTTGTTAGCATTACTATTGTGCCGTGTGTATGAATTATAGTATGGAGATTTGTGCTAACAAGGTTTGGACTTAGCCTACCTCTTGTTCGCCTACCCATCGAGAAACCTGTTTCCGCGTTATTCACAATAACGTCGGATGTTGCACCTATTCTTACTGGTGGGACCGACCCTTTCCTGTATAATCCTCGTAAAATGACCGGAGGACAGGTTTGCTTAATTACATCTGTTGCAATGACATGGCTAACTCCATTCACCAGAATAAAACACTGGTCGTCCAAAACGAAACACTTGAATTTGCGGTCATGCTACAGAATCCGTACATTTTTGACCTTGAACTATACTCAATATCGCTGAGGTGTGATTCCTCCGATAATTTCTGCTAAGTACTTATCATGATATCACAGCACGTCAGGGGTCGCCCTCAGTTCAAGCCCGCTTCGCGTTGTCATCCCCGCGAACTCGTTCCACCAAGTTCTTCTCTCTGGGAAGGCTCTCTCCGCGGGCACCTTGATTATTCGAGGGTGCCGTGTACAGGCTCCTGGTGGTACTGTCCGGGAATTTGTTCTTCCATTGTCCACAGATGATGATGAAGAGAAGCTTTCTCAAAAGCGAAGTACTGTTGCCTGCGAAAATGGTCGATCGAAATATTCGGGTATCGACTGTTTTCCCTGGGAAAAAGCAAAAAAGAGGGCCAGCATGCCACCGAAACAACCAGCACCAACCCCAAATTCTCTCAACTTTTTGGAGTGCAAGGTAGTGCCTGAGCAACCCTTATTACGAATACGTCGAACCTCAGTAACTCACGGCGCTGTTATGTTATACGATGGAGAAATGTACCCTATTCTTTTTTGTCCTGGAACGACAATATTGACTGATTGTCAGGTCAACTATTCGTATAACACTCGAGAATGTTTCTACACTATCTATCAACTTCCTGCGACTCGTATTCGACGATTCTACCATTGCGCCGGCGCAGCAGGCTCTCGCTGAAGGGGAATTATCGGTCTTTGATACCTACGAAACTGAGCATGAGCTAATTCACAGGCCTGTATTCTCTTGGAACAAAGAAGAGGCCAAGGATATCTCTCCAGGCCAGAAGCTTTCGTTGACTGTAGCATGCATTGGAAAGGTTGGCTGGTGAGCAAAAGATCCATGCTATGGGTGACAATAATAATATTTTACCCAGTACGCACGGCACCATTCATGTTTCCTATTCTCACGTATCCCAACCACAACCACCTCCTGATGTGCCAGCAGGAGTGTTTTATACTCGCCAGCTATCTTACCCAGTAACGGTCACTGTTTACCACATGCTTGAATGCCATGGAATGGAGGTTCTCCCCTTTCCCCGTCACTTTATAAACCACTCGGATACATCTACTGGTCGGGCAAGAGCACGGACGGAAAACTTATATATAGATGATGAGGCGACCTGGTGTCTATTCTCCATTGAAGTACGAAACACTTACGGTTTACCCTTCGACGTTACGTTCGACCGGGTTCAAGAAGGTTGGTACCTCCACCTATGCTAGCAAATTTTCATCGTTTAATTTCATCATCAGGCATCCCTTTAGCAACAACCTCAGTGACCGTTCCTCCAGGATCAATGTCCCGGTCAGTCCTATATAGCATAAATGTTGGGTTTATTGAATATTTGGGAAATAGAGTCGTGATCCCTGTCAAGAAATTCCTTCTGTCAGAAGTGCAGTTATCGAAGCCTATACCCACGTTATCAGATAGACAATTTGTGGTTCAGAAATCGAAGCTATCCGATTCGGAAAAAAAGGCGCAACGAGAATTATTTTGGTATCGGGAAGAGTTACTCAAATGCGTTCGTGGCCGTTGGCAAGAGGTTAGTGTAGTCTGTCATTAACGTCCGAATTCATCATAAACTTTGTTCAGACAGGTGGCGTTCGCTCGGGCGACCTTTCTCTAAGGCACCAACGTATGACTTTGCCAATGGTTGAAACACTGCGAATGGAGAATGCTCGTGTGGAGCTGTCTTTGGTGTCTTACAATACCACTCCTTCTCAGCCTATAATTCAGCATGGTGGAAAGTATTATCCTCCCACGGACCAGTTCGTCCACCTCTGGGCAAAGATAACCAATCTATCTCGTGAGTTTTCCTCGAAATATAATTCTGTTTTCTAAAAAAACAAAATATGGGACAGAATCTTCTACAGTGTTCACGCTAGATTGCGAAATGGAACCCTCAGAACATATTGTTCATGAAGGTGTCCTGTCGGATTTGGCAGTTGGCCGATTAGAGTGCGGTGAATCACGAGATATAGAGATGGCAGTTTGTTTCCTAGCGCACGGTCGCTTTGAGATTTCTGCAGAAATCAGGGCTTTCCATCCTCGGGTGGAAGCTAGAGCAGGGATTGGTCGCCTTATTGCCGTTGTTCAATGATACAAGAGTGAATACTATCTCGCGAGGTACATATCGAGTATAATGGGCTTATTTGTTTGGTAATCGTAGTACGAACGGCTTATCCGTGGAGAGGGGAAATAAACAATCAGGAAATTAGGCTTGATTATACAAGAGACGACAGTTCAACATATTGGATTATTCGTACTCTGAATCCTCCTGGCTAAAGGCGGCAGAGTATGCCAATATCGTTCCATATACCAAACTATGTGGTTTTAGTAGGTGCTATCTATAAATGACTGATGGTAAAACGTACCCTCCTCCGATTATGGACATAACACAAGCTTTAGGGTCGATAACTTCCGAATGAGCCAGAATGATTGGGAGAGCAAAACCAGATACAACAACGATCGAGGTGATAAATCGTCCGAGGTCCAGAGGTCCAGAGCCCTCTCCGTAGCTTGCTGCGAACTCATCTGAGCCGCAGTGTGAAAAGAGTGCATTGGGCAGAGGGGCAAGAACAAATGTTAGGGCTATGAGTTTGAGAGTGAGAGGCGTAGTATTGACATCAATATGAATGAACCGCACCAACAAGCAGGGGCAACCAATTTTGCCATAGTGCACATGAGAGGATTATCATCAAAAATCCAACTGCGAGCACAAAAGATAGCAGAATGACAGCTATGGCCGAGTTTAGCTAACCTGGTATGTTCAAAACTGCTACAAGAACGCTCACTTCTGAGGCCCGCCGCCATTATCAACTTCGTTTATTGTTGCGTGACGATGAGGACTTGTGTAATAGAGGTCAAAGCTGTTGCTAGTGTCACTGAATGTGGAGGGACATGCATCAATATTAGGTAAGCACACGCAATTATAACTATTACAATTTGTGTCCGAGTGATTTTAAAAGACAAGAAAGCTGAGTGGTATGTAACAGATAAATAAGTTATGCAAAAAGATGTGGGCCGTGGTCTATTAACGTGCTCTGCGACTTCCCCGGGTCGTGTATATGTTTCTTGAATCGGTCAAGGTCCCAAGGGACGGAACACCTTTTCTGTGACCCGCTGCTTTCTTTGTCACAAGCTTCGTGGGGATCGAGGTGATCGATACGCAATCCGGCTCCGTTGGGGATTCTGGTCCTGGATCAATTATCACGTCGGTATCTTCGTCTAGTAGGTTGTCGTCTACTTCAGGAAGGGGGAGATGCTCTGCCAGGAAATTTTCGCTGCCAACATCTGGGGTGCTTGGTCCCCTCCAGGATTGTAGTAGGGCTTCCCGGCTACTTGTCAATTTCCAATTATCGACGTAGTCCCAGGTCCGTTTGTGGGGAGTTGAACCCGTTGGTAAATCCACATGCGCTCCTTCAGTGGTCAGCGCCTCTGATGCTTCGTGGAGGGATTCTAGTTGGGCCAGAGTAGCACTTCCATAAGTCTTGGTTAGACCAGCAAGCTCCGAAGTCTGCAGACTGGGTAAGAAATGTGACGGAATAAAGAGCATCAACAAGTAGAACAGACCTGGGATAGGATCTGACTCGCAGATGTCTCTACGTTGCGAGAAGAGGAAGCAATTCCCTGTTTCAGGTGGTGATACTCGGATACGACCTCAGCACTCATTGAAGCGGTGGCTTCTACTCTCGCCCGCTTGGCTCGCGAATGACTCTCAAAAGCTAGGACAGAGATGTTAGGGCACCCGTATCAATTGCGAAAACGGACTCTTACCGTTTGTACACGAAATTGCCATTTTATCCGTCTGTGTTTGCACTTGAGTCGAATATGACGTTATGGAACCAGACATAGTGTTCTGCATCGCGTCAAGCTCCTCGCTGAACGTGGCACTAGCGCCTGCCAGCGTCTGGGGACCAGATATCAGTTGAGTTGTCGACGTTCATAAGTGTTACAAACCTTCAGGGAGCCGTCTCTGGCTCTTTTCCCCTCTCCACCTCTTCTTTTCAATTTAGCACTCATCTCCGCGCGACTATTTCCCATCTGCCCGATAATTTCGTCGTGTTTCTTGGAAAACAATATCATCTTATCTTCAGCTTCTTTGTTCTCGGTTTGAATGAGTCCAACGGCCTCTCTCAGTTCCCGGTCTCTCTCCTTGGTGAAATCGCAAAGAAGACCAGAAATTCTCTGTATCATCTCGTCCTTCGCCCTGTCTGTTTTATGTTTCTCGCTTTCCAGGAGTTTGCGCAAAGTTTCGTTGTGTTGTCTCAACCGCACGACCTCGAATTTTGAAGTGTCACTGGCCAAAGTCTTGGCCTCACGAATTATTTCCGATTCCGTGTCGAGGTACTCTCGATTCTCGGAAATTACGGCTTCAACCAATGAAGCCATCGCCTTCAATGCTGCCTCGACCACAGAGAATGCCTCAACCCCAGTCAGTTTCATTTCATTGGTCATTTCATGGCACGTCTGCTTATAAGTTTCGCTGAATGCCCCCAACCCCGTTTTGAACGTCTGGTGCGTTTCTTTTAGAATGTTTTGTGCGACGTTTAGTGCCTCGTCCTCTGATGCATCCCTTCCTTGAATAACGCCTAGGGAAGTTTGAACATGTTGTAATTGTTGATCAATTCCCTCTGAATACGAGGCCAGGGCTTCAAGCTCTTTAGTCCGAAAATCCAGGGTTCTGTCTTGAAGCTTGACGGAGGTTTGAGAGGAAAAATTGAGGAACTGATCCAGCTTTTGTGATAACGTTCGGCCTGTGGTTGATATAATTTTTCCATGCGTCATGACAGCATGCGAATTCTGGTTCAGAATTATCGCTTTGCGCTCTATGATGAAAGTTGCGTCAACAGAGTCGATGGGTCCAGTTAGTTTACCAACACATACCCAACTTTTCGAACAATCGTTCGATGTCTTGAACGCTTTGCTTAGCCACCTTTTTTAAACCATTTGCAATACTATCCAAGTCAATCTCGGTATCCTGGTGTGCCTTCCTCACCACGACCTCCTCTTCCAATGCGCTCTTGACCGTAATGAGTTCGTCTTCCTTCCGTTGGAGAGCTACTTCAGTATTTCGTAGCTTTGCCTGCGAATCCTTGAGTTCCCCTTCCCTGATTTTCAACAACCCGATACTCTGCTCAAACTCCTCGCGCACTCCGCGCATCTGAGTTTCCACCATGCTAACCTGCTTCTTCGCTTCTTCTAACTCGGTTGTCCTTAGTTCTTGATCGATGGTCATTTGATTCCACGTCTCCTCAGAAAAGAATATCCCATTCTTTTCCCGCGCAGCCAGTAAATCAGCTTTGAGGTGTTCAATCTCCGCTACATATTCTTTAAGCAGAGAGTTGCGCGTCATGCGTTGATTAACCTCTGGTTTATTGCGAATTGACTTCGCTCGTATGGCGTAGTCAAGGGTTGAAAGAGTCTCTTCCATGTTGGACCGGGCGGGTGAGATTGTGGCAATGATACATGTTTTTGTACGTCCACCAAGTGAATCTTGTAGGAGGCGAGTCAACTTGGATTCGCTGCGGGCACATTAGTGAAGGTAAAACACCATATGAAATTTGAAGGTACCGGTAAGGGATATGTTGAGCTTTGTCAACAAGAGCGTTGATTACTCTCCCAAGAGTAAGTAGACTCTGGTTGATCATCCCTGCCTCTCTAGCTCTCTTATTTTCTGCTCCAGACCGCCCAATGTTTTCAGACCCGGCCAAATCCACAAGGTTCAGTTTTCCTATCTTTAAGAGGTCTTCTCCTAATGTTGATGTCTCTTTGATATGTATTGTGATGGAAAAGACAGAGTGTGAGCGACTTGAGTGATCATTGAATTTAGTAGCTGCTATTTGCCTCCGATGACTTCCTTTGGTTAGCAGAGCTAATGCATCTCGAGAGTCTTTGACAGCGATTTCCTCAAGGCCTTGGATCATGACACCACGTTTACCGGCATCGTCAAATATCTTCAAGCCATTCTCCCCATTCTTGTTTCCGTCCTTGCTTGCCAATCCCATAGGCTGAGCAGAACCCATTGGTGCAGATAAATCATTTGCAAGAAGGTCGCGAAGTTCTTCATTGTAAAGCTCGATATATGATATCCTGACGCTGTAGTCGGTCTTGGATGTTTCGAGATGGTGAAATAGACGGAACAGTACACGAGGTATCATCCCGGCATTTGGCGATGGATTCCCCATAGGAGTAGGAGTCAAGTCGCCTTGCATTGTGTACCTGTATAAGCAGACTCAGTAAATGATGTCCGAACTGGATCATCTACGCACGTTTTGCCCGTACCGGTCTGGCCATATGCGAATAAAGTACAGTTGTAACCCGTCAGAACCTCGTCAAGCATTGGGCTGACAACGTCGTGATAAATCATAGCCTGGTCCGCTTCTGGGCCAAAGACAAGATCAAATGGATAAGTCCTGAGGGGAGGCAAGGTCACGAGGCCTAAGCTAGAAACAGGGGCAGAGGCTTCGATGGAGACGTCCTTGCTTTTGGCACCGTTGGAGGTGACAATTATAGGAGAGTTATCCTGTATCTCGCGCTCAGAGCGACGCCTACACCGAATGACGACTTGAATATTGATCTCTGATTCATCTTTAGGCGTATGTGTACGTTCCTGAATACTATTGTTGTCTGGTGGACGCGTGGAGGATGCGCTTCTGGACATAACTGAACGTGACCGTGGCTGTTGCTGTGGAGGAGGCATCGAGTTTGTGTTTGTATTGACTCTTGCGCGCGAGGATGCAGGACGACGAGTTGCCATCGTCGAGGCGGTGGTGGATTGAATTGAATTGATTTGTGGCCACAAGTCAACCAATCGAACCAAATAGTTAACAATATCCCTTTCACGCGTCAATCACGTGTCCTGCTAGCACCACCCCTGCGTTGACTTCACCATGGGCAAACGAAAAAAGTCGTCAAGAAAACCAGCACCATCCAGGCAGAAGGTCCCTCTCGGTACTGATACCTCTTCTTTTATTGAGGGAAATCTTAACACGCCCACAGATACCGCATTCACTTGTCTCTTTTGCCATCACGACAAATCTGTCACTGTAAGACTTGACCGGAAAGAAGGCGTTGCACAACTAGTTTGTAGGGTATGTGATCAACGATATCAGAGCAAGGTCAACCGTGCGTTTTATCGTCCTAAAGTCATCGGCGTGCTTTTGTCTTACCTTTCGCACTAGATCTCACCGAGCCAATCGACATCTATTCCGAGTGGATCGATGCTGCAGATGCTGCACAGCGCGAGGAACAGGTGCCGCGTCGTCCAGCCGCGTCCTCTAGCCGACCTGTTCCAGCTCCAGCATCTGTAGATAGTGATGACGACTAGAGCAGCTTCTCTGTGACATTATTTAAACTGTGGTTTGAGAGCATTGCAATGTATTAGATTAATCATCATCCTCCAACGAGCTTCCCATCTGTACGTGTACATTATTTGTCCACATGTGAAGTTGCCAAAGGTCCTGGTGACTTTCGTCGTTATGTGGTATGTATAAGCTGTGGATAGACGATTGTCGCGGCAACAACCGCAAACACACTTTCCCCTTTGACCCGTTTCCAGTGGTTTGGTGGGACATTCGCGTCTCTTACGACCGATACCAACACCTCCGCAATACACTCATCACCACTGTATACCCTCGACTGGAGATCCCCTCACATAGATCGCCATTATGGCAAGCTCCACTAATATAAAGGTCGTATGTCGGTACGTGTAGCAACGCGGCATGAGCTCATCTTGTACTTATCCTTGAGATCACAGGTTTCGACCAACAAACGCGATTGAAGCCCGCGAAGGAGGGGAAATCTGCGTGGGTTTCGATGACAATCTTCAATCTGTGCAGATGCGTTCCGCCTCACTAGGGTCTGGGCCAGAGAAGGATGGCTTCACCTTCGATAGAGTATTTCCGATGGGAACAAAGCAGCACGAGGTTTTCGACTACGGAGTCAAAGAGTAAGTCATCTTCTTCTATAGCGCACCTGGTCTGATCAGCCTCTGTATATCAGTATCGTGAAAGGTGAGATTCAGGGGCCGAGACGCGCGAACGAAAATGCTTCTTGCTGATCACATTGTTATTCTTTACTTGTCAACGACAGATGTTCTTGATGGCTACAACGGTACAGTTTTTGCATATGGACAAACAGGTAGTGGAAAGACGTTCACCATGATGGTATGATACATACCCTGTTCTTGTATCCGCCGCGTGTTCATGCCGATTAAGGGGGCCGACATTGATTCCGATGAGCTCAAGGGTATTATTCCTCGTATAACTGAGCAAATCTTCCAGTCAATCGTAGAGAGTGACGCGCATCTGGAATACCTCGTTAAAGTTTCGTATATGGAAATCTATCTGGAAAGAATTAGGGATTTACTTGCCCGTATGTTTTCGCATTGCTTGATGAAACATAATTTTACTAACCTTGATTGAATAGCACAAAATGACAACTTGCAAGTACATGAAGAGAAATCGAAGGGCGTTTATGTGAAAAATCTTTCCGATTACTATGTCAGCAGCGCTCGTGAAGTATATGAGATAATGCGGACGGGAGGTGCAGCACGAGTTATCTCATCAACCAGTGCGTTTTGAGCTATATCCCACACCATTTTCTAATGTATACGTTGTGCGTGCAGACATGAATGCAGAATCATCTCGGTCTCATTCTATCTTCTTGATCACGATACAACAACGAAACACGGAGTCAGGCGCGCTCAAGACTGGCAATCTTTATCTTGTGGATCTTGCTGGGTCAGAGAAAGTCGGCAAGACGGGAGCATCTGGGCAGACATTAGAAGAAGCAAAGAAGATCAACAAATCATTGTCTGCCCTTGGAATGGTCATTAATGCCTTGACGGATAGCAAGGCATGTCCTCTGTTACATTTCATCTTAATTCAACATCTATTAAATTTTCAACAACCCCGCTTGTCTGGGTTTAGGCAAAGCATATTCCTTACCGTGATTCGAAGCTCACACGCATCTTACAAGAATCCCTCGGCGGGAATTCCAGAACGACACTCATTATCAACTGCTCCCCATCATCCTACAATGAGGCCGAAACACTCTCTACATTGCGATTTGGTATCCGTGCTAAGTCAATAAAGAACACGGCCCGCGTCAATGCAGAACTATCTCCTTTGGAACTCAAAGGCTTGCTGCAGAAGGCTAATGTTGCCAATACCTCATACCAAAAGTACATTGCTGCACTCGAGGCTGAGCTGGCGATATGGCGTTCTGGAGGACATGTTGACCAAGCCGAATGGGCAACCTCGTCCAAAGGTGGTGCTGCTGTGGCAGCGACAGCTGCGTCAATGCCCAAGAAACCTCCGACATCTCCTACTCCCTCTACTCCCCTACCTAGTTCACGTAGCATGACTCCCGTGAACCCCGTCATAGAGGGTCTGAGGGGAGATCTAGATAGTAGACCTCAGACACCAACCGTCGTCGGTCTTGATAAGGATGAAAGAGAGGATTTCTTAAAGAGGGAGAATGAGCTTAGCGATTCGCTTGCGGATAAAGAGTCTGCGCTCATCTCTGCGGATAAACTTGTGAAAGAATTGAGGGAGGAATTGACCTTCTTGAAGGAGCAGGAGGCATCGGTCAACAAGGTTCCGTTTTTCTCTTCTTCGCCGCCGGAAGTGTGAGGCAGTCACTGAACTCCGTTTTCATTTAATCCAGGAAAACAAGGCAATGTCCAGCCAGCTTAACGAATTAAGATTACAAGTAGAGCGACTTGATTACGACAATAAGGAGGGCGGTATCACCATCGACATCCTTAAGGAGCAGAATCAGGATGCGAAGAGTGAATTAGAGGAGCTTAGGAAGCATATATCGGAGCTGAAGACAGCACAGAAAGATGCGACTGCCGAAGACAAGGAGAAACGCAAGCAGGAAAAGATGGCCATGATGATGGCCAAATTTGATGCGGTTTGTCTCGTCTCTCATTCTACTTTTTCTACATTTGACCCTACTCTTCCGTCGGATAATAGCAAGGTGCATTCTCCGAGAAAGATGAGCAATTGCGTCAGCTTCTGGCGAAACTAGACAGCATAGATGCAGTGGGGTCCATGACCCCGGAAGATCTGACGGCAATCAGGAGGCAATTGTCAGAAGGTCAGAGCATGGTTAGAGAGACCGTGGATAGACTCAGGCAGAGCCAAGAAGAGAATGAGATGGTGACGAGAAGGCGGGACGAGCTGGAAGCGCGGGTAGCGGCTTTGGAGACCGAGTACGAGGAACTCCTTGGTGCGTTTCTTGGGTAAGATGTTGGTTGCGGATCATTGATACCCGATTTGCTTGAAAAATCACAGAGAAAACGATACATGACGAGGAAACCAGTGATGTCGATCTGGCGGAGTCGATGGCCGACCTCAAGGTGAGTGGGCCCAACACCAGAAAGTAGAATCCATTCGGAGTTCCTGCCTCACCAGATCAAACTGGAAGCACAATACGCTGCTAAGCGCGACGCACATTTGAGCGAAGTTTCAGATCTCAAACAACAACTTGAGATGAGAGGTAACGAAGTCCGCAGCCTAAACGCCTCGATCGATAGTTTAAAGAGTGTCAACGAGGAGCTCAAGGTGCGGAATTCCAGCTGATTAGTTGATGGTATTTTAACTTTTGGAAATATCTTTATTGCGGTTGCCACTAGCGCGCCTTTGCCGTAACATCCGCTGGTATCGAAGGTGGTAAGAATCTCGCAGAGAGTGCGCAAGACCTCGAAAGGACGCGGAAGGCTATCAATGTGCAACTTGCGGAGTTTGATGGTGTCAAGAAGTCTCTTATGCGCGATTTGCAGAATCGCTGCGAGAAGGTAAAACTCGGAGATCGCTTGTTTAATTATGTATTTTGTTGCTTAAAAATCTCTTTCTCGATCAGGTTGTTGAGCTGGAGATTCAGCTCGACGAAATTAAAGAGCAGTACAACAATGTCATCCGTAATAGCAATAGCAAAGCTCAACAGAAGAAAATGGCGTTCCTTGAACGCAATCTGGAGCAGCTGACATTGGTGCAGAAGCAGGTAAATGGGAGGGTGCTTCCCCATACACATATATTACTGACACTTTCCCTAAATAGCTTGTGGACCAGAATTCCACTCTGAAGAAAGAAGCTGGAATCGCAGAACGCAAATTACTTGCTCGCAATGAACGGATACAAAATCTAGAAGCAATGCTACAAGATGCCGACCGCCGGCTCTCAATACAGAACCAGAAGTTCGAGGCTCAGCTGCAGGCTGTCAAGGAGCGATTGGACCAAGCTCGAGGTGGGCATGATTCACTATTTTCCAAGAATGATTAATCCATCAAATTCGTCCCTAGCGCAAAAAGCTGCAGCAACGTCGACGCTCAACTTTGGCCGGATTGCGAAACCCTTGAGGGGTGGTGGAGGAGGCGCACCTCCCATTTCAACTCCTACCCCAATCTCTGGTGGTGCCGCCTCGGCTGCGAATCCCCTTACTAGACTACAGAATGAAGAGGGAGGGTATGTTTCTCTTTGCTCTTGTTTTGATTGTCGGTACACCTAATAATGTCTGCGTCCCTTTCTGAATAGATCAGGTGTGTACTTATCTCGGTTGTTATTCCGTGGTTGGAACTAACTTTAAACTTTCAAAGCGAAACGTGCCTCCTGGTTCTTCAACTCCCGTTAGATCTGCATTTTAACCATGGGTTTGAGTCCCTGTCCTGCATACCCCGTCTGTATCTCTTCATATCATCTACTAGTCTCCGGTTAAATAAAATTTATTAATGTGCCCAAGTCATTGGGGAGCTTGGACTGGCTATGGAGATGATAATACGTTGGAGCTTGAGGCGTCGTCGTGGGAGCTCGGCTAGAAACTTAAATAGACGTTTACATATGTAAAAAAATGGGCGGCGGTATGGATTCGCAAGGAGATGTGCGAATGGGTTGTGGGTGTTGTGGGGGAGGGTGAAGCTGGGAGTGGTGAATAGGCTCTGTCGACTGCTTGGCCGCGGGGGCGGTTCTGCCAAAATAAGAAGACGACGACTGGAAGTGGCGCCAGGCGGGGACCTGAAAGACGAGTGCAAGCAAGGCCAAATAAACCGAATCGGGGGGGAGGTTAGCGATTTTGATCCCGTTGAAACACGGCGGAATATTTTTATTGGAGTTATTGCCTCCGTCCAGTTGTTTAATTCCGCGTCCCTTGGTTTTCCAGGGTTTGCCCTGCACCTGCCCTGGGTTCTGAATGCCTGCCAAGTACCCGACCTCGTAACGGCCCCTCGCTTTTTGTCTTTCGACAGCCACTCTCTTTTCCCTATTTCGGTCCAACTCACAAGTAGTCAACATACGCGTCTATCCGGTCTAACCTTGTAAGTCCCGACCTCGTTTTAATTTCTTCAAAAATTTCCTCCGACGCGTACCAGAGTCTTTGCTCAATCAAACATCTGGCTTCTTCCCCCCCATAGTCTTAATACGCCTTCCATCTACAATTCTGCATAATTCTAGTGAGCAACCACCATCCCATATTACTTCTTCCCTTTGACCATTTTTCTAGCGTATAATTGACCTCGTATGTCTGGCGGCTCTTCGAGAAAGCCATCTGGGTCCTCTACCCATTCCGGAGCCCACTCTCCTCTGAGTTCACCAAGTAACGTATGTTTGACACCTTCCTGCGCCTCGTCTATCCTCACTTCATTTTCAAGGGGCATTCCCAAGGGGGCCTCAACCCTGCGACAGCGGCCAGCATGTATGGAGTCGGCATGAACAATACTAACGGCATCAAGGGCCTTAATTCTGGGTGGCAGGTCTGTACCATGTGGCGCGTCATACTCTCGGTCAGAGGTTGATTTTACCTCTAGGTTTGGGGCTCTGCTACACCTTCGTCGAAGAAGAACGCGTCCGTATCTTCTGCAGCAAGCGTAAACGACCTGCAACCCCAAGGAGATCCGAACTTCCTTGGAAATTTGGGCGAGGGATGGGTGGCATCGAGGCCTAATAGTGCAAATTGGGAGGATGTTAATGATGTGGCTCAGAAAAAGGACTTTTCACACATGGTGCGTTTTACGTGACATTTCAACGGGTTGGCTCAGTACCTAACCAGAGACACTATGCTCTTAATAGAACTTGCACCATGCACGACAGAGACAACCAAATGTGGCACAGGGTTCCTTTTCGGGTCCCAGAATTGTATGTCTGAAGTAAGCTCTAACTTCTATCTGACCGAATGTATTCGCCGCTAGGACGACCGATCTACAGCCCCAAGAAATGGTCAATTTTCGCCTCAGCGTTATCATGTCCCTGTTGGAAAAGACACCAATAGTACCCCGTATTCTTCGGCTTCACCAACAAGACATTTTGGGGCAACAACCTACTCGGGCCAGCAAACCAACCCCCAGGTTTCAGTGCCTGGCGGTAACTATGATGCTATACAAACGTCCTCTGCAGTGAATGATGAGCTATTGATTGCACTACGTGGTATGGCTGTTGAAGATGACCATCATGCTCAGCAGAACCGTCAGCAGATGATACTTTCGCAGCCCTCTCTCCCTTCTCGTGGACCTCCATTAATGCCTCAACCCCGTCCGTATGGTGGCTACCTCCAACCTGATTACTCGTATTATCCCCTACCACCTGCTCGCGAATCTTACATTGACTACAACTACGGGTACGATGCGTACCGGGGCCCCTCCGATCCATCTATGTATTCTTCGCCTGGGGTGACTAGTGTATCTTCCGGCAATGTATATCCTGGTGTGAGCCAGCCTGGCCTGCCCCCTAATCCACTCCCCGAGATGCACCGCAACCATCCTGGTGTCTTCTTTGACTATGGGTCGACGGCTCGACCAGGTTCTCAATTTTTCTACCCGGCGCATCAAGGGGTTATATATCCTCCACCGACACACTCTCCTATGATAACACCTCAGGTGCCGGCGACTCTTGCCGACAAGAAGCGTGAACTCCAGGTATGTTCTTATCCTCTTTCTAGTAGCTGCTAATCTCATCCCATCTTAGTATAATATACAGCAACAACTCTCTTCCTCACAAGGCCTCGTGTATGGATCGATAAGGTCAACGCCATCTCCCCATCCGTTCGGCACTGTCGACTATAATTCACAAATTCCCCTTATGATTCCCGGAGGGTTATATGGACATAGTCCTCTCCATGTATATCCCCATAACATGCGCCCTAATCGACGTAGTGATATCGGTGAATCTCCCACTGCTCTTCGCAGTCCACTCTTAGATGAGTTTCGGGCTAATAAGACACGTAAATGGGAATTGAGGGTAAGTCTATTCTACTATGCAATAAGCAGCTTATTTACTTCTATGTAGGACATTTTCGGATTCGTTGTTGAGTTTAGTGGTGATCAACATGGTTCGCGTTTCATTCAACAGAGACTTGAAAATGCAACGAGCGAGGAAAAACAAATTGTGTTCGATGAGATTGTTCCAAACAATACATTGCAATTAATTCAGGATGTATTCGGTAATTATGTAGGCATCCCCCCATCTTCACTTATGTGCCCCGACCAAAGCTTACAAACAACGCTAGGTTATTCAAAAACTCTTTGAGCATGGAACCCAGGTACAAAAAACGGTTCTGGCGAATACGATGGAGGGACATGTTCTGACCTTGTCATTTCAAATGTATGGTTGTCGAGTGGTTCAGAAGGTAGCGTCATCGTGCAGGACCTCGGCGGTTCCTAACGTTTCTATCCCCATCAGGCCATAGAATACATTTTGCCGGACCAACAAGGAATTTTTGTCAGGGAGCTTGAACCACATGTTTTAAAATGCGTCAAGGACTCCAACGGAAACCATGTACGTTCCGATGAATAAAGCAGTGACCTTGTATTGACCCCGATTTCAGGTCATTCAAAAACTCGTGGAGCGGGTATCACCCGACCGCCTTGGTTTTGTCAATGCATTCCGCGGGAATGTCTATGATCTATCAACCCACCCATACGGATGTCGTGTCCTTCAACGATGTCTTGAACACCTCCCCGAAGATATCACCCGACCTCTCATGGACGAGCTCCATAAATATGCCATTAATTTGATGCAAGATCAGTTTGGGGTAAAACTAGCATTTTTAGTTTGTTGGTGCATTTCCACTGACCTATCAATCAGAACTATGTCATTCAGTATGTACTTGAACATGGCAAGCCGCACGACAGGGCCCTTGTCATCTCGAAGCTTAGAGGACAGATACTGCATATGGCGCGGCATAAATTTGCATCAAACGTATGCGAAAAAGCCTTAGTATGCGCTGATCCGGATAGCCGTCGAACTCTCATCGATGAAATCATGACCCCTAAGCATGACGGTGTTTCCCCGATCCTCACTATGATGAAAGATCAATATGCGAGTCAGTGTTCTGTGTTGCGTTATGATTTTCAAGAAAAGCTCATGCTTTTCAGACTATGTTCTTCAGCGCGCACTGGTCGTTGTTGATGGGGATCAAAGAGATGCATTGATCACCAAAATCAGGCCGCAACTCGTAAGTATGCGCCGATACTCGAGTGCATATACCAAACACCTCCTGTCCAGTGCGTTTTCTCTGTCGTTGTTGAGAGATAATTTATAATGAACTCTAACCCTTAGTTGAACGGCTCATCGATAAATACTCTCAGCAACTTGACCAACCACCACCCCAGTTGACCGTTATTTCTGCTGATCACACTCGTTAAACCACATCCATTCTTTGTTCCCAACAGTTACAACGTATCATTTTTTTTTACCCCATATCCTGTTATAATCTGCAATCTCCGAGCAATATCTGCATTCCTTCATTATGCATCATCAGTTATAATTCTATTACTTCTTGTTGGATATTTTGGGATCGAATCTTATGTTAATAGCCTTCCTATTACTTTTGTTGATTTTAAATACCTTTGCCTCCTTTTTAGTCTTACTACCACTTGCCCTGCACATCGTTCATAATCACAGTATCTGCATTCTGGTTTCGCACATTGCAGCAGGATATTTAAGCCCATTAAGAGTGTATAAGTATCAAGAAGTGACGTGTCGAATCCGAATCCAAAGTTAGCCAAACAGAGCCGGGTATGAGCAGGACTTCAATTTCTTGAGGTTTTCAACGATTCAACAAATCCTCATAAGGCCACAGGAGCCTGAAAACACCTATTGAACGTTATATCAAATGAACGGTGTGGAGGCTGCAGCCTCTCTCTTTGGTTCAGACGAGCCAGCATCCGACCCATTCGCAGCCCTTGGAGCAGACACATCCCACTCCGACAATGGCGACCTATTCTATGGGGACAACGCGTCCGGTTCATCTGGTTTTCTGGCGGACGATTCATCCTTGCCGAGCCACGAAAACGGTTCTATTACGGACAACCCACTTCATCTCATGCCCGTATCTCAGAATTTAGGCAATACGCCTCATACTCTGGAATTCAACGCTGTACAGCAGGGAGGGTATGACGAACAGGCACGGTGGGACTATTATGAAAAAGATGGGCCAAGTTTGACCAGTAATGAAGCTTTTCTAGTTTCCTCCCAATGTTCGAAACTGAATTTTTTTCTAGCGACGCAAGACAGCCAAGCCCCACAGAATCATAACATAAACGTTAATGCTTATGACCCTTATGCGCCCGCGACAAATCACACAGCTCCAGCCCACAGTCCTTATTATACTCCACAATCACAATACACTGCGTACACCCCCCAGGCAACAAATAACTATGGTGCTCCTTCCACGACAGTCCCCCATTCCACCCACATGGGGTACTCTTATGCTCCACCTTCCGCTCCACAAGATGCCTCACCTCACTATAGTTCACCCTATACTCCAGGAGTTGTCCAAGCGCCTTTGAATATGAACCCTACACCGCCGGCCGCGCCTCCTGCTCCTCCTCCAGTGGCAGCGATCAATCGTCCTAAGATAACCAACGCATACGATCCTCCGTTTCCAACTGCGAAGTCCTCTCGGCGCAACGCCCGCCCCGGGCCAGGTCAACAGTCATACAACGCATATCAGACAGTAGTGCCTCCTGCGAGGACCTTGGACGCACCATTGCAGGATCTTCCACCCCCGCCCCCACCCCCTGTTAATTCTGTTAGTCGGAACGATTCTGTCTACGGTATGAATGGAGACATCCCCTCTTATTCCCCCGACCCTGTCAGGCAACACGACCCATACAACACACCATGGTCATCGAGTTCTTTGCAAAAGGAAGATGGAGGCTTGAACGCAGCACTCAGCTCTGGTGGAACTTTCAATGGCTATTCCGCACCTCAAGAGTCTTTCAGCTCTCCTACAGAGTATGGGCGCTCATTTTCGCCAGCCATGGAAACCAAAGACCACGATGTCCAACCATATCACTCGTCTCCCCCGGCCCTGCCTTCAAGCCCCCAGTTACACAACTCTTCCACGCCCCTCCAGCGAGCAGCAACAGGATATGTTGGTGCCCAAAGGAGCCATTCCTCCTCTGTAGCTGGCGTTCAGTCGTTTTATGGTCGCTCTAACAGTCCTCATGTAGATTCAACATCTGACTATGCTCAGAGCTCGCTTCCCGAGTCTTCAGTGGAACCATTGCGCACTCAAACGCCCGAGAGTTATCAACGGCCCCCCTCAAGGGTTAACGCACAGGGACCAACCACATACCCAGCCCAGCCCTCCAGTGTAGCTCAACGGCCTGCATCTCCTTTACCAACTAGTGTAGGTACTTACAGCCCAAAATCTGGGAGTGGGAACCCATATCTACCGAAGCAGTTAGTTGGAGATGTAAGAGCCCCTTCCCCTGCTAACGCTAACTCTCTGACTGGGCCGGAGAATCCCCCGGTCGATCCATATGCTCCTAAATATACCGCAAACGGATATAATGGGGAAAGAACATCCTCTCCCATCTCAATCTCTGCGCGAACATCGACTGGTCCCCCAGGTGCAAAGTATTATCCGCCGTTGAGCCACCATGCACCTCCTCCTCGAGCAGATTCGCTCCGCAATAGATCAATGTCGAACAGCTCTATGCTTTCTTCATCTTCCAGCCCTGAAGATCCGTATGCCCCATCACATCATACCCGTCGCCAAGCAAGCGAAGCCGACTATGGAAACTACTCGTCCCGGTACAACTACCCTCATGGTCAAGAGCCAATATCCACTTACTCCGGAGATCAACACGCGGAGCATCCGCCAGCGCAAGAGGTGTTGACGAAATCGTTCCAAACTCCTTATGCCCCTTCTCCGTCTCTTAGAGGAGCTAACGATCCCCTGGGGCGTACATCAGTACGAATCCCGGTTTTCAGTTTTGGTTTTGGCGGTAAATTTGTCACCTGCTTCCACGGAGCTGCTTCTTTGAATACAGGATTCGATGTTGCGCTATCCTCCCGTAATTCAACCGGTATACATATACGTGTCCTATCAACGATTATACCTGAATCAGCCCTCAATACTTCTACCGCTTCATTCCCTGGTCCTCTATTTTCTGACCCAGGCACAGCAACCACTGGTCTCGTACGAACAGGAGCGTCTACACAGACAAAGACGAAGAAGGCACGAGTAATAAAGTACCTTTCCGAGCGCTCAGACGAACTTGCGCTAGGACTTCGCTACCTAACCCCAGACACTATAGAAAGTCGCCGAGCTGAGGGGAAGCATATACTTCTGAAGATCTTAAAAGTATTGGTTGAGCACGACGGCCGTCTCACGGGAACGTAGGTGCCACAATCTTTAGCCGATTATTTATTCATAATTCTATCTAGCGCGCAACTTGATAACGCCGTCCGGACTGCTCTTATCTCTCGCTTAGAGGACTCCCCAGATACTAATGGGAGCCTTGCGACGTTCTCAACCGTCGCCGATGGTCAAGGACCAGTTCCAGAGCTAGGCTCTGTTTCTCATGGCGCTGTTTTAGGGTTTACAAACGATTCGCATGAAACCCCCCTATCTGTGACTACTCTCCGTCCATCCAATCTTGACAAGATCCAGGAGTTCTTACTCCGCGGTGAACGTCGACAAGCTTATCATTATGCACTAGACGAAAGGCTATTTGCGCATGCCATGGTAATTGCGAGTAGTATTGACAGAGATGCCTGGAAAGAAGTTGTCAACGAGTTCCTGAAAAATGAACTTAGCACTAAAGATCTTACCCATATGTCTAATCAGCCACGGGATAACGACTCCCTCCTGGTAAATGGAAGGGAGAGTTTACGTGTAGCGTATAGTTTGTTCTCGGGTCAGGGCGCTGCAGCTGGTAAGTCGTACAATTTACGCAAATTCATTGACCTTACTGTTAATCAGTTCAAGAGTTGGTTCCTCAACATATCCTATCCTCTAGAGCTGTAGGCCGTATACAACCGCTTGCCAACACTCATATAACTCCGAAAACACCCAACTTTGCCTCACCAGCTTTACCGGTGATGATACCCATGGAATCCATCTCACAATGGGCAGAGGCTGTTGCGATGATTATATCAAGCCCCCTTTCACCCGAAACTTCTGCTGCTTTGACTGGCTTGGGCGACCAGTTAGTTGCTAATCAATTATATGAAGCAGCACACGTTTGGTTAGTGTTGGGGACTCATAATATACATAGCAATTCTGATATCATACATCTAGTTACCTACTTGCACCTCAAACCTCGCCTCTGGGAGGTCTTGGTAATCCATCCGCTCGCATCGTCCTCGTAGGATCTAGGAGCCCACAAAGTTGGCCCAACTTTTCTAAGGATCCGGACTGTGTCATTCTATCGGAAATCGTCGAGTTTGCCTTATCTCTCACCCCACCTTCGCGAGGCCAAGAACCGTACCTAGGTATCGCTCACCTACAAGCTTATCGGTTCATCCGAGCCATGTCTGCTGCAGAGATTGGTGATATTCAACTTGCAAATAGGTGTGCACATCTACTTTTGAAACATCTAATCCGTGCTAACCTTCTGTGGAGGTACTGCGAAGCTATCACAGCTTCGGTTTCGCGTAACTCGCCTTTCTTTACTCAAGTGTTTTTGGAACAATTGAAGGGACTCTCGGATCGCATTGCTGGGGTCGCCCATGGTGATAAACCGGGTTCTTGGATGGGAGCCAAACTGAGCAAACCTAGTCTTGACACCATTGGTGGGTGGCTGGAGGGGCGATTTACCAAGCTCGTTACAGGCGATGCCGATACCGCAACCCCGCCTGAGGAGGAGGTTGTAAAAGCAGATGACAGAGGGTTTTCTGGTCCTTTCTCACATTACAGCACGATCTCGTCGGCTACGCCCTCTGCCAGGTCCTCTCCCCAACCGTCAGTAGTCAATCCACATACCTTGCCACCTCGCAGCGGCTCAGCCATGGCTGCTTCATCTCCCTATATGCATCCTCAAATTGATCGAGCGTCATCTGCTATGGATTACGTAAAGCGAAAACCATCACCAGGCCCAAGAATCGCCTCTGCCGGTGCATCTACCACCACCTTCACTAATTCGCCTTCGTTTGGGCAAGCCCTCAGTAGTCAACGGTCACCTAATGGGTATATGCCTAGTGATGACATGGTTACCCCGCGACCTCCAATCACTTCGGATCACGATGAGAGTCCTGTTGAAGAAGCGACATGGTGGGGTTCGAGTGCATACGATGAAAGTTCCTCTGGTCAAACGCCGACGGCATCAACATTCTTACGAGTAGATGAAAAGGATTTGCCTCACTCTTCGGATGGATTTATTTCTTTGATGGACAATGCTTCCTATTCTGTTGCTTCGACTCCACCAGTCAAGCACTCGCCACAGGCATCCTCTAGCTTTGATGATGAAGAAGACCTTGGATTTGGGAATTCTAGGAAAGACAGGGCGAACGGCCAGAGTGAAGAGAAATCTCAACAACCCACACCAGAGCCACCGAAGGAATCCAATTCTCAACCAGCAGGTAATGCTCTCCAATGCTCTCTACCAACCCAATACTCATTACTTTCTAGATACCCAACCTGCCTCAGGTGGTTCCTGGATTAGTCGGTTGTGGAAGCGAAGTGACTCGACGACGCCTGGACCAATCAAAGCCAGCCTTGGTGAAGAATCGGCATTCTATTATGATAAGGAACAAAAGCGTTGGGTGAACAAAAAGGTTTGTAGAGACAGTCCTATTTCCTTGTAGTCATCAAACTCACCTTCGCACAGGCTGGCAATAACACTGAAGCGCCCAAACCTTCCGCACCTCCCCCTTCCAGAGCTCAGACAGCATCACCAGGCATGACAGGCTCGAGGCCGCCAGGTACCCCGGAGAACGGCCCACCAACTGCCCGCTCTGCGTCCGCGATCGATCTGAGCACGTCCCCGCCCAGTAGAACCACCATGCGTGTCCGTTCTAATTTGGTGCCCACTCCAGAGTCGGCCCCGAGCACACCCACTGGTACAAGACTTGCACCTCCGGGGCCTCCACCAGGCCGTCCCAAGTCCCAAGCATCAAAACGGAATATTCGCAGTCGCTACGTGGACGTGTTCCAGCAGGAAGGTGGTGCATGATATAGAATACACAACTTATCAATGGGCTTTACCCGCATATTTACTGAATTTTCTGTATTTTATAATTTTCCCTGTTTTTATAGGTTTGATTTGATAGACCATGCATCTCATGTTATTCATCAACCATTCGACAACATGTGGTTCTACAGGAATAATTTAAACGGATAACCTATCATGGAATATATGAGTTAATGACTAGATAGCAAGGAATCAATTCAGTTACCTCGGTTTTTGAGTCTGAATAGGGAAACGAGGATAGAGTAGATGATCATGATCACGCCCGTCCAGAGATATACCTGTAGCCTCTGACGCTGAGGGGATGTCTGGTATGGAATAACCATAATGAGCATGAGGAAAGAAGATGCCAACAGCCCGTCTGCATGAATAATATATCAGTACCAGTGCCTCCCAGATGCTCCAAAGAAAACTAACAGATAAACGCAATGACGGAAACCTCTTGACCATACTGATTTTGGTAGCCAGCAGCTATCCAGTTGCCGCCTCCACCAGTGTAAGGCGACCCCCTAATGCGAGTAAACATGTAACCGGACGTCATGATGAGAGATAGACCGATGGTAGCAACGGCCCAGAACCAACGGCTTCGGAGAATAGGTGCAATGAAGCGAAGCAATAGTGCAATGCCCATAATGCTGGCGGCGAATGTGATCCAAGGCGTCCAGTCTATGGGGTCTCTATATGGAACCGGGATGGGAGTATGTCTTGAAAGATGGGTGGCCAGTGGTCCTGCCTCGAACCCGCTGTAACGGGATGAATAACACTCCAACGAAAGAGAAGACAGTCCTTACTTGGAAAAGTCATATTTGGATGGCGAAAACTTGCCGTTTGCAGGAGCACGAGAACCTTCGGTTGCGGGGTAGACATAGACGACGGGTGCTGAGGTCAGGCCAAGCTGCAATAAGAAAATTAATTCAAATCAATCATGGATAACTATGGGGAAGGACCTTTTGGAACACCATCTGACCAGCGTCAAAGTCCAGGGTGGCAAAGAAGTGGTCGTCGCGATGTTGTTTTGGGGTGCTCGCCCACGCTTTTGCAACGGCATTCCAGGAAGGATCGAACTCCCTGGTCGGAGTTTATGAGAGACAGAGCGAGGAGCCAAGATAGGGGACTAACTTGCAAGGGATGCATTTGCGCCTCTGATCGAGAGCGGTGAGTTGGATCGAGGCGGACCACGTACGCTTGGAGGATGTCAAAAGGTCAAATGAATCGGAGTCAAGCTTGATGACGCCGTTTCCAGCATTTGCGAGGGAAATGAGCTGTTGGTGCTCGGTGGTGTGGGCAACCACGAGGGACAAAGAGAGGGACAAGAGAGCTAGGAGAAGCATGGTTTGGAGAAACGACGACAAGTTGTGTCGACGTGTAAGTGTGAACGCGCCTGTGTCCGAATGGGGAAATCGGGTGTAGAATATTTTGGGTGGACGCGACTGGCCGCGGCTTGGAAGCTGGCCATGCCATCTCATGCCCTCCTTCTGCGCCTTTTCCTCTCCCCCTCCTTCTTCTCCGTTCATGTCGCCCTCCGCTATCTCCTCATCTATGCTGACAACATCGGCATCACCTACTACCTCACAGCCAGACTCAGGCAGCTCGACACTCGGGAACTCCGCGATGTGTGGGGTTTCATATGGTGAACACAATGTTCGTCGCATCGCAGGCTGGGTTTTGACTTGAATCAATTCATTCTCAGCCATCTTCTTGTTACTAGACCCTCCAAATCAAGGGCCCTTGAATGCTTTGTCGTCGAAATCTCCCAACGTTCAACGCATATAGCAATGATCGTGCGTTATCTCCCCCAACCCCTGCCTTGATCACTTTTGATTTTATCTTAGACTCTATGGTTTATGCAAGCTGCCTTACGGGATCTCTCTTTCGCCCGTCATGATTCCCAGTCGTTCGCAATTTGTCAACGCGTCTTGCATCAGTGTCACGAAATTATATTCGGCGACATTCCCGCTCAGTCTACATCCCCATATGCAGCGCTGAAGGTCCCCTCCTCATCTCGATTTTCTAGGCGCAAAATAAGGCACAATGCCGAGCCAACCGTGATTGGCATTGGCGTTATCTTAGCTGGTGTTCCTGGCATGCCGTTGTTGACCGAAACTATGGGACAAGTTGCCATTGAGCAGGGGCGTTCGGAGGACGGAAGCCACTTTAGAAGTGTTGAATCTCAAGATGATGAGATTGTCCGAGGCCTCAGTCCCCAAGAACAAACTCTAGACGATGACCCCGAGGAGGATGAAGACAGTGCGGAAGCTTTTGAATCACGCCCTGCTCCCTCTCTACACTCAACAAACCAGAGTTCGTCTCGGCCAGGAAATCTAGCGCGCCGCCGAACTATAGGAGCCGCACAGACGGTCCCCGCTCT
This sequence comes from Clitocybe nebularis, assembly GCA_900068955.1. Classification (NCBI taxonomy): domain Eukaryota; kingdom Fungi; phylum Basidiomycota; class Agaricomycetes; order Agaricales; family Clitocybaceae; genus Clitocybe; species Clitocybe nebularis. Next base: position 46,799 of record CEMJ01394276.1, on the reverse strand, counting down.
TCCCCTTCATCTACACACTATCAGGCGATCACGGGCTTCCGAAGATCCTCTCGGCCAACTCGACTCGGAACCCACCGCGGTCCCATACCTATCATCTCCCTCAATTTCGACTGCTCGGCCCGCTCCACGATCAGCGACACTAAATCTCACGGACATCCTGCTGGACAAATATGACAACGAGTCACATATTCAGCTTTTGCGAAGTCATTACTGTCGTTCAGAGGTTCCGTTACATATCCTATGACTACACACAACGACTAACCTTTCTTTGATTAGGTTCAATTCCTGCTTACGCTGGAAAATATTTGCAATCGACTGCTGGTTGTTCCCCGCCCAGCTAGAGTCAGTGCCCTGAGGGCTGAGCTCACAGCCTTAAACCACAAGCTTCCAGCTGAGGTAAATTCAAGTTCCTGCCACTTTATTCTATGTCTACACTTTCATACAACCATCTCAGATATGCATGCCCATGTGGTGTTCATCCTCCGACACACCTAGAGTATCTCAAGGGATACCCCAACCCCACCATCGCATAGTGCGAATACCTCCGGGCGAAAGCGTAGTCTTGAACTCGGCCGAACGAGCCCCTTACTTGTTGCTTATCGAGATCCTCAACGATGATCTCGATTTTGAACCATCCAAAAGAAACAACAAGGAAATATTGAAGAAGATTGTCACCAAAGAGAATGAGCGACAAGGTGCCTCACGAGACTTGGTTCCCTTTAGTAGTATACCAACATCAGCATCAAGACATCAGCCAAAATCTCTGTCAATCAATGATCATGATGTAGTGCGTGGCTCAAACGCACCACGACAGGGGGCACCTCTCGTCATTATACCTCCCACTCCTACATCAGCCACTCCATTTCCCGCAGAAGATGAAGAAATTGACCTGGTAGAACAATTATTTGGTACTGACCAGTCCCTCCGATCCAGACCTGTGGATCTATCAGACTCAATCGTATTACCGCCTGCACCAAAGAACAAAGAACTTGATATGGTAGCATGGTCACGCTCATCGTCAAGCCCCTCGACGCCGGCCATAACTAGTGATCCCTGGTCCCCGCAGGCTACCCCTCCCATTCCTGGGACTCTGAGTGCAAGCCGTTCTCCCACTAATGTATCTCCTTTTCCTTCGTCCAATAATAACGACAATCCTATCACTGATTCCAGCCGCGTGCTTTCCCTTGACGAATACTCGGAACGAATGCGTACTGCGGCAATCATGCTGGCTCAACTCAATGCTAATCTCGCTCGGGAGGTTGCTACCGCGCCCCAACCAGGACTACCGCCTGGCCAACAAGATTCTACCCAACAATCGTGGTCGGCTAGTTGGCTCCCCGGTTCGAGCTGGCTCAATTCCGAACAGCCATCCTCCAGAAGCCCCGCGTCTCCATCGGCTGCTGGCGGTCCGCTTGATCATCCACAGAACCTTCCCACTCGTCTGAAGCTTCAGCATGCAGAAGCAGCCGCAATCAGAGATCGTATCATGAATGAGATGCTGGCCTTGGAGGAAGAACGGATGGAACGTATGAGAGAAAATCGTGAAGGGGAGGGGTTGATACGAATTGGAGATGTTAGTGGCAGTGTGAAATCTGCGGAAGATGAAGGTATCATTCGCCGTGAGCTCAACAAAGCCGACCCTTCTGCGGTAGTCTTTAGCGAATCCTGGGCCGCGAAGAAGGTACGTCCTTGTAATGCCGCTGTTTCATCGTCTCATTCCCGCAACTAGAGTCGGATTCGGCATAGTTCGCCTTATGGTCATCTAGGTAATCATACATCTTTGCAGATCATTTTCCTGTTCTCAGCAAATCTTCAGCCAACTGGGATTGTGTTTCGGTCATCGTTAAGACTGGAGGCGACCTACGGCAAGAACAACTTGCCGTTCAACTCATCCAAGAGTTTCAGCGAATCTGGGAAGACGAAAACTGCCCTTGCTGGGTGAGATAGTGAGCAACCTATTGTACCGTCTATCAGTCTTCCGACCTACCACGCCATTAGTTTCCGTATCCTTATCACTGGAGGAACATCTGGGCTGGTGGAGACTATCACTGACGCTGTGTCAATACACTCCATCAAGAAGGCAGAGTACGCCCGAAGAATTGCGGAAGGCAGGCTCGGCCACGTCACCCTTCTAGATCACTTCAAATCGGTACGCCCAGTAGCATCCATTCATTTCATATATTCTCAAAATCATGAAGACATATGGTGACCCATCATCTGTGAAATTTACGAGGGCTCAAAGAAATTTTGCGAAATCGCTGGCAGGTATGAACCGCCTCCGGAGACATTCCTCATTCTTATCAACCGATTTCCGCAGGATATTCTATAGTCACATACCTTTTACAGATAAAGGATCGCCACAACGGAAATATATTATTGGATCGTGATGGGCACCTGATCCATATTGACTTTGGCTTTATTCTTAGTAATACCCCAGGAAATATAGGATTTGAAGCAGCACCATTCAAACTCCCCCCAGAATATATTGAGGTACTTGGTGGCGTCGATGCGGCACCTTTTCTTGAGTTCAGACGGCTATTCCGGGAAGGGTTCGAAGCCTCGCGGAAGCATTGTGACAGAATAATCAGTGTGTATAACTTGATTCAAGCCAGGGAAATTTTATTTTATTAATTTTTCTTGCTCCAGCTCTTGTTGAACTGATGCAAAAAGGTTTATCAGCCAAGCTCTCTTCCACGACTTACTAACATCATCAATACAGACTCCAATCTCCCGTGTTTTGCGGCGTTTGGGGAACAGACTGCAAACCAACTGCGAGACCGGTTCCAGCCAGCCTTGACACACTCACTGGTTGGTAGCTATGTGGACCGACTCATAGATAGCTCCTTAGGATCACATTGGACCCGGTTGTATGATTCAGTAAGCCATTATGTTCCAATGATATGTAACAACCCGTTTGACTTTGACATGTTCTCAGTATCAATACTATTCACAGTCAATTCTATGAGTTCTTCTATGTTGGGATTCCGAGGAATATGTCAATGTATTCTTGTAATCAGCTCATACACTGGAACGATATGATCAAATCTAATTTTTTGGGAACATCAATTGCACCGGCAATACAAACTATGACTATGATTTCTCTGTTCAACAATAATGCGTGTTACAATACAAAATTCTGAAATATCCGACACGACCTCCCTTCAAAATCTAGCTACAATGAAACTCTTACCCTGGGCACCTTACACAAAATACATTTTATCCTTGATAAGGCTATTGATATGGGAGAAATGTTCTTTGAAGAAATCTACGTGGGCTCGTTCATCCGAGTGAGCAGACATGTCTTCAGAATAGTTGATTTGGTCGTCAAAGTGGAATTTAGCCCTTCGGCAAACGAGCTGGGAACAACTGTCAGATGCAGGTTATGAGTGCAGGCTAAGAACAAACATCGGCATCTGAGTAAAGGTATCAGTTGGAGTTCGAGAGATAAGGTCAAAAATGCATCTCACAATAAACTGGAGCAGGAATTTTCACAGAACGTGTTGATCGTGAGTAGCAATGACAAAGGGCATATCTAGGCAGGGCCGATTGAAATATCAGTTAGTAAAGGTACGAGGTACGGTACAAGTACTTACGCGATCTGTTGGAGACTGGAAAGCAATTCCGACGATCAACCTCTGTTGGATTTTGACAAATGACGGGTGAGCTACGCACTGATCTGATCCCAGCTTCGAGCCATTCCTCAGGACAGTATAGTGGCTAGGTCGGCTTGCTATGGATTAATAAAAGGACGAAGACATGTTGGATTGAATAGAGCACGAGAAAAAGGGGGTTGGCTAGACGCACTCCCTTTCAACCCAGGTTGCGATTGCAAGTAAAAGTCCTCGTAGACAGGATGAACGATATCTAGGGTAATTGTTAGCAGGATATAACACCCATGGTGTTGACATTTACCTTGGTCAACGACAAAACCCGCATGCAGATTACCATTCCCTTTGAAATCGCCCGATTCGCGGTTCATAGGGAAGAACCGGAAGTGGTGACGTTTACCAACAATAATGAAGTTTACTTGTGGCCACTTCTTGTCGTCGGGCCCGTATTCCTTCTGAATGGCAACTGGGGAAAGTGTGAATTGGAGGAAGACTCGTGTACCAAAGCGTGAGACCTTTCATTGAATTGAGCTCCTGTTCACGGACTATCGCAAACTCCCCTTCTGAGACACCATCTCTGAAAAAGAATATGCGTTCTGGTAATACGTTGTTCTTCTCTTTGAATGTTGCGAGTGAGATCTGCAAATGTGTAAATTCTTGTGCAGTTGATATATCTCCATGTTACCTCAAACATCTCTTGAAGATCTTCGATGATCTCCGTTCGAGATTCTTGGACTCTTATGGAGGCTGCATAGACAGATACGTGTGGATCCAAAGATGCGACTAGTGCTGAAACTGAAGGGAGAGTGCTTCCAGGTCCTGGATGGCTAACATCCGCACCTGTAGTGTTTGAAGTAAATCATACGGAGTAGAATTTCACGGGAATATGAACCTAAAATCATGGTAGGGCGTTCCCGCAAGTATTCCATCGCGGGGCCTACCGGAACATAATTGATCCCTCCGAGTTTTGCATTAATCCTAGAGAAACGTCAGCCACGAAGAGAGCTATTGAGGTGTGACCGGACTTCAGAATGAGGTTATTGTGGTACTGATTGCAGCGCCCATTTTTTGCATCATTTGATAACTTTCCGGACCATTTCTACAGCCAATCTTAATTGAGATTGGATAAACGAGCTAGAAATCTTACCACACACTGCGTCACTACACCAACAGTGATATCACCGAACCGTTTGACTTCTCTGTACAGGTGAGCAGCAGACTCGGGCAATATCACAAGAATCATCCTCGGCTTCACTTCTCGCCCTATTGAAAATAGCGTCTAGAAGAGGCTAACGGTGAGGAGAACATGATGGGAATTATGCGGGCTGCTCACGTCGGCAACCTTAACATTTCCGTCCTTTCTCACAATGTGTTGGGTAGGGTCAACCTCTGCAATCAAAAAGGTTCTCGGTAAATAAGCCAAAATGTTGCCCACTACCAACTTACTCATCCCTATGTGCATTGTAAACATGACAGATGTAATCAGATAATTCAAGCTTACCTCTTTCATTCATAGCTTGTGTCAAGTCCTTGATGAATCTGTCCAAGACTGGCACAGGGGCTGTTGCAAAGTCAACAACCATCCAAGTTCCAATAGAGGCTGGTCTGTAAAGTGTCTTATGCATTACATCCCAAACTCCTGACCTCTAATCTAAAAATTTAACCAGTATAAAATACTTTCAACAAATTTCGTACCTGGGGTGTGACACGATTGTCTCTGCCAAAGTTTATAGCGAGGGTAGGAAGAGTCCGCCCACGAACTTGTACCGGGTTAGGCTTGACTGTAATGCCTGCACCTGTCAAAAATTGAGATTTTTCGTATTGGAGCTGTTCCCATCCTGCTTGTATTGCTTGGATCCGCTGCTGTGGACCAGGGGGGGAGAATTCTAGGGCTTCTCTCACAATTTCAGGGGACGAGCGATTCTATTTACTCTTAAATTAGCTTGACAATATAATTTCAGGTCTTACCTTAGACAGTTGTTGGATTACTTTAACCACCTCTATTGGAAAAAGCCCATCTTGCCCTATTCGGACGCCCAGGCTACGAGGACGGATTACAATATTGTGCATTTGTTTGAAATGATCCTGAGATGCGACAGTCAGCCATAACATGACAACAGATAATAATACTAACCGCAACAGTTATTTTCACACCATCCTTTTCAAATGATTGTGCCCCTACGTCTCGCACCAATTCCTTAATGGTTTTTTGCCTTCTCTTCCTGTGGCTTGGAAGATCTACGACAACCTTCATTCCCCTGAGAAATAGTCGAAGTTTCTGAAAATCAGGCATCCTCAAGTCTGAAAGTTGGCGCAGGTCTCTCAAGCGCAGATATTCTCCACCAATTCTCTCCAAGCTTCCTGCTGGTATACTACAAAAATTCAAGCAGAGAATGAATAGTCACTTAACAAGAATACTTACACTACACCAATGGTGACGTCAACATTGACAAGGACTCTGCCCAGCGATGGCCTTATGCTCCTGTGAATAGTTGAGCGCGGATACATGTCACCTGAAAAAACCGTACTGAAAATATCCGCGCCACAGTTCCAGTGGCCGAATCCTGTCACTCGCATCTAAAACAAAGTGAGAATAACCAAATTTTCATGTGGAAAAAATGTTGTACGTTTATCAATTGGGCTAAAGAAACTTTTTGTATTAAAAATCCTAGGTGCCTGCCTAGGACACAAAACGGTATGAGTAGATAAAAATCAGGTTCTGACCGCAGCTTACATTTTTGGCGTTGCCTGAACGAAAACATTCAACATGTTGAGCGTAATGGCAGCATCGCCGTCAGGATTCAGACCGCCTGGGTTACCCGTAAGGAGCAACCCCAAACTTCTATCGGGGGGATCCTATTAGTGATTTACTTGTTGTTATTTAGAGAGTCTACAAACTCGAAATTGATTTGTCTGATGAAGACAATTTTGACTAATACATTTTTTGGCCTGGTTGACGACCCGGACTCCCATGGAACTGTAAACTGGACGGAGTGGAATGAGGGTTGAGGCAGTGCAGGCAAGGGCCATGACGCACTTCCTCTGCTGTGAAGGGGTAGTGTTCCCACGAGAACAAGTTTTTTTTCCCGTCAAAAGCTAGAAAAGTAACTGAATGTCATGTAGTCATGACGGCTTTGGCTTACTGACCACCAAGTGGCGAGAAAGTTGACGGTTGAACTTGCTCCTGCAGGCGCATTATGAGCTCCGTCCCCTTGCGGGATCCAATGGTAAAATCGGGCTTGCAATCCCATGCAGGTCGGATGTCTTTAGTAAACACTAGAAGTCAGTATCAGGTCTGTCTGTTAGTTATTTGAGTACTAACCAACTAGTAATACGGTGATACGAGGCAGGGTCCGTATTATAGTAAAGATAATGTGATCGAACGTAACAATAGGGACAAACCATCGTAATGACAAACATATTTTGTACCGCCGGGGCGTTTAGACCAGTCCATCTCAAACACATTCGCGTAAGCTAGTACCTTTGTTCCGGTCACTCCTGGCTTCATGCGAGAGTGATTCATGTTTTGAACTAATGCCAAAGATGCTGGGAACAGACGGTATTACAGATATTCGGAGGAAACGATTAATTGGATGAGGTGACCGTAAGGAATCGCGGCGAGTCACTCCATCGATAAATCCCGATACCTGCAGGTTATATGGTGACAGCATGTGACCTTGTTAATACTTATTTATTGTTGTTGGTATCTGACATTGACAACATCGTTCTTCGACTGCACGCGAGTATAAATATAATGAACACAATATGTAAATTCAGAACATCTGGTCATATCTTTTCAAGCACGAATACCACTCATAATCTTTGGAATGATGAATAAGTTGGAGTTGAAAGATTTCTGGTGATGGTCATACCGAAGTTTTGTGATTCATCACACCAACATTTTCCTTTGGAATGAGCTGCCCCCTGGGGGCAGTGTTGGAATGGCTCGTGTCGGTACCCTAATTAGCCGCCACATTAAGTGAATATTCAGCAACAATGGTAGCGGTCTGACCTATGTCATTGAAGAAATGCTGCAGGCCACATTTGTTAAGGTTCTATTTTTGATCCAATACTTGAGACTTACTATCTGTTCTTTCTTGGCAAACAGCGCCGCTCCAATACTGTGCACAGGGGCGTCCCCCCACCGCTACCTGGGCATCAGCATAGAAAATTATACGAGTAAGGGCCTGATATATATACCTCGTAATAAAATCCACCTTTCTCGTCTAAGAAGTCGAAAAATTTGGAATAGGCTTCACCGCGCCAAAGATCAAGATCAGCTATTTCAAAGTTGCTCCAGACTGAAGGGGATGAGAATATGGAGGATATAAGTATGAGAAGTGAAATTACAATGGCATCTGTTATATGTTTCGCCCCCGTCATCGGAAAGGAATGACATAGCATTGTCCGGGGACACCAACCCAGGATTGGCATTGGTGAACTCTGGAGCATAATTAGAGAAAATAAATTCAAAAGACGGCTGAAGGTACCTTTAACCGCATTCCAAAGGGTGGGAATAGTAGCTTCGTATTCATAGAGAGAGACAGTGAAACCTATAGACAAAAAAAGTCAAAGCCTACCCACCGTTCTGCTCGTTCGCACTAACCATAAACTTTATTTCCATCTTGCATGATTAGGAAAGGGTCGTAATCCAAATCACAGAAGAACTTGACATCCGGTCTGGAAGCAGATAAGCAAAGGCAGTGCTGAGAGTAGTAGTCAACTCACTCCACTCTATAGTTAACTGGCAGTATATCCAACCAAGGCCAATCATTTTAAAACATACATACCTCCAGTAGTATTTATAAGGCTTCAGAAGTTCGTGTCTGTAGAAAAACTATAGACGAGATAAGTCATTTAGTAAGGGCTTCGTTCTAGAGGCGACACACGGCTTACTCCAGAGTTAAACCGACACATGTTTCGGTATCTGGGGAACTTTAGGGCCATAAACTCGATCAAAGACATATTTTACTTACGGAACGCTTCCTATGACACGACAAAATGAATTTTTGCACGAGCAGAGGAGCTAAATGTTATTACCTCCATAGATGACACTATTCTTCACCATGTTTTCCCGCGATACTGTGGCCTGTGTTTCGTTAATCCAGGATGGTTGTTTCCAATGGTCAGTGGGTATCAGCCCGAATTGAACTTTAGCGTCGGTGAGAGCGGCAACACGGCTGGAGGACAGGATATTAAGGAATAGATGCGGAGGCGGAGCAGATATAGTACTTCTTGAAGGCATCATCGAACGGCTGATCGTTCAAAAAAACGTAGGGATATTGGAATTTCTTGTTAAAGCGATCCTCCATCTGCTTCATACTGCTGACCACACCGTTCAGATCACTATTGCGAGCTATGTCTATAGTTATAGCAGCGTCAGTGTATGACTTCTTAAAGACATACCCAATATGACAAAGGCAGCATTTGCTTTGCGATCCTGAGGCGCAGTCTTATTGGTTTTGACGTAGTATTCATCTGGGACTGGGACCTTGTAAGGTGGCAAGTTGGAATTGGTACCCGTGATCTGTTCTTTGAGGTGTGATATTGACGTGACTCGCCCGTAGCCTTCATGCGAAAAGCTCAGAATGTAGTGTAGACTGATCTAGTTATTTTATGAGTGACATGGCCCAACCAGAGAGAAACAAACGTACTATGATTGCCAGCACCAGGATCATATAACGCATTTGCGCCATCATCTTGAAAGAAAGTGGCCTCCTTGTGAAGGGACGGTGGTGAAAATATTTGAAATACAAGCAGAAGTTGGAGAATTTGAGTCTTTGAGCCGATTATGTTTAAGCTGCTGGCAACTCCAGACCGCAGTTACTTTCGATGATGGGCTTGCCGTTTTTGGAACACGTTGCAACCAGAGTCGATCTGAACACTGGGTTAGGGTCAGGACTTTTCTTTATCACGTGAATATTCCCACTATACAGCACTATGTTCAGTGCTCAAGCAGAAGGGTTCTCGGACCCTCCCCAAGAACATGACCCACAGAGAAGGGGCATAAATTATAAACGGCGGATTAACGAAATCGTGGTGACAATTTGGAAATAATCAGCCGCTCTCAGATACCACCGTAACGGTTCGTGATCGCATAAAAACCTTTAATCCATGTAGACCGAATGTAATATTTCCGACTCGATATCCCCGCTGATCTATTCCATTTCCTTACATTACAATTTTTTTCGACGTAATCATTTAAATAAATTCTCGTATCGCTTGGTGCAGGAGTTAGGCTCATAATCTAACCAATTTATAAGACATGGTTATACAACTTCATGTTGCTGCTCACCAAAGGAATCATTTGGGTCACAAGAACAACGACCTTGAGCCCACTCGTCGCCCTTGGGACAGTGTTGAAAGGGATCATGTCTATACCCAATATCCCGAAAGAAATGAATCTGGTCCTTCCTAGCAAACAAGGATGCCGCTATGCTATGAACGGGAGCGTCGCCCCAGCGCTATTTGTGGTGGATGGGTAACTGAGTCCGCACAGAATCAGAATCACAAACCTCATAATAGAAACCACCTTTAGATTCCAGGTGGTTAAAGAACGCCTGATACGCCTCGCCGCGCCAGAACTCCATGTCAGCTATTTCAAAATTACTCCAATCTATTTTTGTACAGTGCACAGTCAGCATGTGACCCATTTATAAATAGGTGGCCTTACAATGACAGAGATTGTAGGTTTCGCCGCCATCATCAGAGACGAAGTCCATCGAGTTCTGTGGCTCCACATAATGTGGGTATTGAGCAGTAAATTCTAGGGCAGCGTGGTAAGCGGCGTAAAAATAGCAGCCACCACTCTAACCTTTTACAGCGGACCAGAGAGTCGGAATTGTGGGTTCCCATTCAAGAAGGGAAAGTGTGAAACCTAGGGTTGGGTTATTTAGTATGATGCGGCAGAAGGAGTCAGAAGGGTACCGTATATCTTCTCATTCTCTTCCATAAACAGAAATGGATCATATGGAACATCACAGAAGAACTTGACGCCAGGTCTAGATGCAGTGATGATCATTGTGCTCGAGTTCTTCTTGATAAACAAACCTACTCAACTCTGGACCGACTCAGAAAAACCATAGACTCATGAATTTCGACTTAAGGACTGACCTCCAGTAGTAGCGGTATGGTTTGAGAAGTTCATGTTGAAAGAAGAACTTCGAGTCATGTTAAAACTTTGAAAGACCAGATGAAGTAGTACCTACACCAGAGTTAAAACGGCACATATTCCGATAGCTGTGCACGATGCATATCAAACTCTGATAGCAAGGACAAAACTAATGGATCTTTTACGGACGGTACACTGGCTTTGACAATGTTTCAGCCATCGGCTTCATTGATCAATCAAGTCCTACCTGCATAAATAATTCCTTTCCATGTCATTCTCATACGTCCTTCTCGCGCCTGACTTTCATTGATCCAATCCGGCTGGTACCAATGATTTCTAGGTATTCGTCCAAAAGATACTGGGGCGTCAGTGAGTATGCTAACCCGCCTACAGAAAGTAAGACGTTGATACTAGGGGTGGAATCAAATCAAATACCTCTTGAACTCTTCAGTAAAAGGCTCCTCGTTCAGAAAAACCCAGGGGTAATGATAGTTTCTATTGAAGCGGTCCTCCATTTGCTGTATGCTTGAGACAACTCCAGGAAGGTCGCCGTTTCTGCAGAGGAAGACAAATGTAGCGTTTGCTCTGCGCTTATAAGAAAAGCTTGACGTATTATGCCCAATTGGTTCTTGGAAAGTTGTAACTTCTGAACCATTGAAAGTCCCGTTGGCCGGTGCCGAATAATTCCGAGCTGGTAGGAACCGTTCGCCCAGGTGAGATGAGATACTTTCATAGTCCTCAAACATGGTGCTGAACATGTAGAGCAGACCAAGCTAATATGTTTATTTCATTGTCGATGGGTAACCTTAGATAAACAACCGACGGAATCAAACTCACCAAAATGACGAGAACCGCAGCGGTGTATCGCCTGGCCATCACGGGAAATGCAATTCGAGGTGCACCAAGGATGTTGGTGCATTATATATGTAGATGCGCAGCTCCGTGGAATTCTCATACAGCCCTTGGAGTGAGATTCCCGAATTAAACATCGCGACGAACTTTCTAAAGATAGCTCTCGGGGGGTTCAGATTAGCATCCATGTGTCCACTCTCCACTAGGGGAACCGGGTTTCGTCTTCGTCGTTCAGCAAAATTTGAATATAGACGCATCGGATTGGTGTTTTGATTGACATCATGGAGCAAGTAGAAGTGGAGTGGAACACGAAGAACACAACACTAGAGCCTTTGATGGGCGTGTTGCTGCGGAATGGTTGGTGCGGTCCCGCGTTAGTGTCCTAAACCCACGCGCCTTGACTCGGTTAAACGGAGTGTAATGAGCCAATCTTTGAGTCGCCTTTTCGCTCAACAAGGGTCCAGACATACTTCAAGTTATTACAATCAATATTGGCGTGAGGATCTCGGCGCGTGACGGTTTGCACATATTTGGTTCACTTTTTTCTAGTTTTGCCAACGGTTAACGCTAACGCTTGCCTGTCATGGCGTCCACCTCACACACTGAGAAAGATGGGCTTGTAGACCCATACGCTCCCCATTCTCCCATTCCCTCAAAATCCTCCTACTTTAATCCCATCTCCCCCTTTACCGACGCTTACGAACGCTTTGCACAGTGGAGAACTGATCTTGGTCTACCACACCCCGGGACTGTCGAAAATCTTCAGAAAGAAGTCAAATGTACGTAGCGTCAGTCTTTCAAAGCCTCTTAACTAATGCACCATTCAGCCACCCATCTTTCGAACTATATATTTGATGGAGCACGCGCAGACTTGACGAAGAGCTTGTCAGCGAACCCACTTTTCCAAGTCACACATTCGTTTGCCTTGGGCTCTCAGACACTACCATCGTCATATAACTTTGGAGCTATATTTGCCAACCAAAAGGTTTTTCTCCAACTTACGGGCAGTAGGGACCCTCTAACCACCTTGTTTTGAAGATATTCCTACAAGGAGGTGTTGATCATGACGGTAATGTCAATGCTCGGTTGAACCAGGGCTGGACACCCAGCAATATCACGAAAGTTCAGGCTCAGGTGAGCATACCGCAAATTAACCTATATATATATACTTATCAACTTCTACATCTCTTATAGTTTTCGTCGCAAGCCACCCAGAATATGGTACAGCTAGAACACGACTACCAAGGTCAAGATTTTAGCATCAATGCAAAGGCTATCAACCCTTGGCCTGCAGACTTCACGGGCATCTACGTCGGAAGCTATCTACAGTCCTTGACTAAGAATCTTGCCCTTGGAGTTGAAGCGATCTACCAACGGCCATCCCCCGAACTCTCCGAACTCACCACGTCTTACCTTGCAAAAATCACCGGTACCGACAAAAATTGGATTGCCTCGGCGCAACTACAAACCGCTGGTGTCTTGCAAGCAACATACTGGCAGAAACTGAGTGAAAAGGTGGAGGTTGCCGCAGATTTGCAGCTCATTGCCGCACCTGCCCGAAGGGACGCAATCGCAACTCTGGGAGCCAAATACGATCTTCGTTTGGCAACGTTTAGAGCACAGGTTGATTCGACAGGAAAAGTTTCAGCATTGCTGGAACAGCGGTTCACCCCGGCATTTGCATTCTTGGTATCAGGAGAGATAGACCACTTCAAGGTATGACGAAATGGGTTCCATACAATTTCTTTGCACTGACACTAACATTGTTACAACAGAATGCTGCCAAAGTCGGTGTTGGTGTGATGATTGAGAGTACCACTTTGACACCTGAGGAGATGGGCATGCCTCCTCAACTATAATTACTCGCATAATTTTATATCTTTTTAGATTGGCATCCATGTTGAGCCATTGCATTTGTTGCATACATGACGTCACGTGTATCTGGCTTAGTTTGAACTTCCATGAGCCATCCTCTGCTGGAACTTTGCGGTATCTCCTGCTCCAAGGAAGGCCAAGCAGTATTTGAAGATGTAAACCTTACCATCAATGAAGGTCTTTAGCTACTATCGAAACCTAAATTTAAGATGACTTGATAAAAATTGACATCGAGCTCCCAGGTGATATCGTCGTGTTGCGTGGAAAGAGTGGTTCAGGGAAGACTACCTTGCTAAAATGCATGGCCCACCTCATTCTATACGATGGAAGGCTTCATTACCGCGGAAGGTATGACGGGTTGATGTTGCCTAAAGTCCTAGTATATGACGCCCTTGTAGGACACCGTGGACATTTGGTTAGCACTGACACCACATCTGGGCTGAGCAAAGTATAACATGAAAACAAGGTATACCTTCCTATAGAATTCGAGTACTGTATGTCCCCCAGAGGCCCGCACTACTACCAGGATCTCCCCGCGATTTCTTAATGACCATCACCTCCCTCGAGGCGCACAGAGCATTGTCGAAGAAAAAGCCATCTCATTCCCCAGAAAGCACTATGCAGCGTGCGGTCGATATCGCGAACAAGTGGAGCGTCCCCTCGCAGCTTTGGGATCGGGAATGGTCAAACCTGAGTGGGGGCGAGGCTCAAAGGATCGCTTTGGCCATTGCTGTTGGTCTGAATACGGCAGAAGTCATCCTCCTTGATGGTACGTGTTGGGGAACGCGTTTATAACTATCACAGTTTGACTATTATTAGAACCAACGTCCGCCTTGGACCCAGAGTCGTCATCGGCTGTCGAGAAATATATGGTGGAGGAGGTCCGTTCTGCTACGACCACACTAAAGGCAATCATTTGGATCACACACTCGGACGACCAAGGAGGGAGGGTTGGGACTAGATTCGTGCAGATTTCTGACGGGGGATGTTGTGAGGATTCGATAGTCCTCGTCTAAGCAAATTGTCCATCTAGTACTACAAAATGACAAAAATATGCCCATACCGAGATTCGAACTCGAGACCCTTGCATGTCACAACCGGCCAATTTATCCTCATAAGTACAATGCTCTACCGCTGAGCTATACGGGCTGAGATCTGGTTCTCAAGTAAACTATTTAAGGCCCAGGGATAGTAGGAAGGTACAAAAGTATGGATATTTATGTATTTAGCCTTTGCAATCATAGAGTTCACAAGTTAGAAGGTGAGCAGAAGTGGCACATGGTAGTTGTCGAGGGATATTTATATTCAAACAGGCAGCCGATCGGGTTGGGTTCCTGGTTCAATACGCTTGGATATGCTTTCAGCCATCCGACGGGCCAGGTCCAGTTTTGCCCACAAACTCTCGTACATCTCTTTATTTTGAGTTCGTTTTGTCATTTCGATATGAGAACGCAGATCTTCAATCACAGGCCGAATGATGGCATGCACTTGGTCTGCTATTTTGTCTTCGATAGAATGAAGGATGTAATCACGAGCCGGGATATCAGTGACCGGTGGGGAAGGAGGACGAGCGATATGGGCTGCAAGAGCGGCTTTGAGAGCTTCAATTGCTTGGTGGTCTCGTTCTCTCGTTTCCTCGTAAGTTCGTAATCGTTGTAGTAGCTATAAATATTATATGAGTAGGTAGTATAAAACACAGGAAAGACATGGGAGGGACCGGAGTAAGGTCGTTCTGTGAACGTTCGATTTCGGCTCGAGTGGTTGCCAATTCGGCCTCTTGTGTACTGGCTGTATGGATGAGACCGGCTATATGCCCTGCCATCTCGCTCACGTCCCCTTCTACCTTGCCGACGTTTTCGTCAATCTCGCGATAACGGTCCGGCGTGGAATCCGCCACGAGAGAAAGCTGGAGCTCTTCCATCTTGGCCTCTAAACGGTCATTAAAATGTTCTTTGAGGTCATCCCCGTGTGCCTGAAAGTCAGTTTCGAAGTTGGAAAGACGACCTTCAACATTGACAAGCTTTTCGCGCAGTGTTTCCAACTCCTCGGCACTATACTGTGACTGGTGTTGCGAATCGTATGAGTCACCTGGCAGGCGGCGTCGCTTTAAGGGTCTCGAGGAAGAATTTTCCTGTGTATCGATGTCCATCATAGTTGCATCTTGGCTTGCATCCGATGCCGAAGGTCTTCGTTCTCGTATATCGTTTAGAGCTTCGTTCATCTGGCTGGCCGCATTCTTCAGCTCTTCCACATAGTTCATGATCTCTTGCTGTCTTCCCACTTCTCCCTCCTCAACTTCCGGCGGTGGGCTCGTCGGCCAGCTTTTGGACTTGATTAGGTGTGAAATATTATCATCAAACCTTTTCTTTATCTCTTCGTGCCGCGACTCTAAATTTGAGAGCTCGTCGTTCATAGGTTTTTTGTCACTGTCTTCGAAGTTAGATAGAAGCGTGCTTTCCATGAGATGACGCAGGGTGTTGATGTCCTCTTCATTTTTGGTTAATTCGGCGCGAGCATGAACCGTATCAGCGAGAATCCTGGAAACAGATTTAACGGAAAGTCCACTTTGCTGCGTAACGCACTCACCTGATCCTGTCGGACCATACAACTCTGAGCTCTTCCGTTGTCAGAGGAGGAGGGCTCGGTGCTCTTTTAGACATGAAAGACGGTGGGGCAGGAAGTGGCGGTGGCGGGGGAAGAGGAGGATGGGTAGAGGGTTGAGGAGGGATAGAATGTAGTTGAGGGGGTTGTTTATGGCTCATTGATGGTGAGGGCGACTGTGGTTGTGGTTCAGGTTGCGGTTGTAGTGGTATAGAGGTCACTGAAGACAAGCTGGGACTATGTGGTTGTGCAGCGGTGGCCGCGTGTCTTGGTGCAATCGGGGGTTTTTCACGTTTGGGTTCGGACTGTCCCTGGTAATCGCTACTATATCGTCGGGATTTGTCAGAAAATTCACTTCTACGGGAAGATTCGCCCTCAAAGGATTCTCTCGGGTCATAACGTCGTGGGGAAGGAGACTGCCGCCTGCTGTACCGCCGCGATGGGCTTCTATCTATAGAGTGTTTTCGAGGACTTCTTGGTGGAGGGGTTCGACGGTCGCGGTCTTTAGGGGGATACGATTGAGGAGCATCTTTCCAGTCGCGGTCTTCGGGATGGACAAAAAAGCAACGCTCCCCCCGGGGACACCCACTACCTCGTGGTAAGCCGTCACGGTCAAAAAACTGTTGAGAGTTCAGCCGCAGCAAGGTGCTTCTTCAGCAGCTGGGGCGGATGCAACCAAGAATTTAAGGTGTACGTACATGGCACCGTTTATAGTTCTTGACCATGTTGGATAATTAGATTCCTAATAGGCACAAGGGGATCCCGAGTGTCTTGATACAACAAACCCTCGTCAATGTGGGTTCTCTAACTGTGGCACTGAGCCAACGAAAAAGCACCAATGTGCAAGGTATGTATAGATAGGAGCAAGATTAATGAGATCAGACAAAGATGTGGCTGTGTTCAACGGCCTGCTGATGTACTTCTACTTTGTTTCATTAGTACTATTTGGCTACTTGGTAGTTGATTAGACATAAATTGGGCGTTCAACAGCTGAAGTCAAGGTGATACAGAGTTAGTCCTCCCAGATATTTACCATTTCAGACTGGTGTGTCATGACAGCGACATCCTTACGTATGGGGTTGGTTCGAGGATACACAAACTACCCCCAAGGCCATTAATGGCATAGCGGATGGGTAGTGGGAGAGGTTGACGCACCCCTTGGTTATATTCATTCATCACCTCGGCGGCAATGATCTCTTTGTCCTTTAATAAGGTGGTGAACGAGTATGTCATAGCGTTTAGCTAAAGAAAGTGTGAGAGATCTAGAAAAAGGGCATGGAATATAAGCTATTACCTGCAGTCCCACAAGGCCCATCACAATGACCATCAACATCCAGTTTGAAGACCCAGTGGCCATCCACATAAACGCGTGTGCTGGTGAATATACACAGAAAAGGACCATCTCCAATTCCCCAGGCGTCCATACCTCCATTTGTTGTACCCGCGAAGTCTTTCCCGACATATGATTAGATAGTGTTGGCGGCTGCATACCCAACAGGAAGCGCCAGGAGTATCGAAAGCCATACCACGTCGCTGAACGGATGCGGGACATTAGTGAAGGGGGCTCTAGTGGTTCAAAGTCCAGCTGGGCAGATACGAAACGCGCGTTGGGGGAAGAAACAGGATCAGGCCGATGATGGAGACGATAGAGCTTGATGCGGGTAAAGAGATATAGCGCATTAAGGAAAGCAACGGAGATCAGGAGGATCGTCATCGGGACTGTCTAACATGCCTCGATATATCAGCATTACACCAAGTGCAGATAAAGGAAGGGCCGACCCAGTCAAACCAAGAATCCCCTTCACCTTCCCGATACATGTCTTCCCAGCCTAAATCGGAATCGGGTATTTTACGTACTTGGCTCGCTCGCACACAAACGTGGAGAAAATGCATGGTTCCGCCTAGTATTCGAGCGGACGTCCTGGGGGCAGGAAGGGGAATGTTATGGGGGAAGAGAGCGATCTCGAACGCAATTGCAGACGGGATGGCAGTAATTCTAAGTTGCAGCATCAACAAACGACGGTATCAAACCAATGATAGACACATACCTTTCTAGGATACCCTTCTTACGAACAACCGCCTTCCTGATTGGAGTTCCAGCAACAGAACCGCCTACGCCGGTGCTTCTCCGCCCTTTGCTTTGGAGCGGAGTGGCGTATGGCGGGGGTCGTCTTGACCGTGCCGCATTCCAGTCAAAAGGGACCGACGAGGATATGGAGGGTGTAGAAGCGGGAGAGCGATATGCACCCATGGAAACACGGTTGCGCGGGGTCGAGGGTGCGGCATTGATGGGGGAGGGTGCTGGGGATGTTGGGCCGAGGTCGGGGCTTCTTGGAGAGGCAGAAGCGCTTGCCGCGTGGTTTGCTTGTGCCAGACGACGAAGGGACATTGCTGGGACAAGGACAGACCCTGGTGACCCTGGACCGCGACGGCACCTCAAAGAAAAAAGCACGTGATGACAATTGCTTCCGATTGTGCCCCCAAAAACAGGCACGTGTCCAAACACGTGTTGGTTGAACAATGAAAACGGCAAAAAAAGCAGATCCAACATTCATTGCGTTACCTTGTTTTAAACCCCCATCTTCCGTCGCTTTTTACCCAACTTTTGCGTTACCCTCTGCTCAACCACATCCGATCCACACGACTCTCCATAGTGCACATCGCACAAGCTCCTCTTCACCATTAAGTCTTTCACCACGTCGATCCTACGCCCACCCCCCACTGCAACATCCTTGTCGCCTAGTTCATCAATTAGCGGTACGTTCTACACACGTTCTTTTTTGTCTCCCCTCAACCCTCATTCAGTCCCGTAGTCAGGATGGCTCAACCCTCTTCTTCTCATCACGGCGAGCGTCACCATCGTAGCGAGCGTGAACGCGAACGCGAGTCTCGTTCCTCACATCACCACCATCGAACCATTTCGTCAACTACCCTCCTCCTTGTCCTATCACTTGTTCTTGCTGTCTTGGCTGTCATGCTATCATTGCCCTCGAGTCAGTCAGCTGCCTCTGGCTCCGAGGCTGGTACATCTGGTGTTCTTGGATATCTCACGCCTAAACGGACCCAGGCTCTCATTGCTAGAGAGAGCGCTGTAGCTGTCCGCGAAGCCGAAGTTGCTCGTCGCGAAGCTGAACTTCTCGCCGGTGCACCAGGTGGTGTTATCCCCTCACCATCCCCCATTCTCTGCCCTCCTTGTGCTGCCACAACTACTATCGAGACTGTCACCGGACCGGTGCAGACAATCATCAAGGAAGTTGTCAAAGAAGATTCTCTTACTCCTCCAGGATGGGCGTCTCCTCGTGCAGAAGAGATTCTTGACCGTGAGCTCAAGATCGCTGAACGAGAAAGAGACATCAGCAAACGGGAGGAGAACGTCAACCGCAGAGAACATGACGCGTCGCGTCGAGAGAGCTGGATCATGGAACAACTTCAGTATGTTTTTCTCATATTTTACATGGTAATACGAATCTTATACCATCTTATAGTGTTCTCGGCAACGATAACCCTCAACACGTCGAGGATGAATATGTCTACGAAAATGTTGGATCCAAACGAAAAGCCAAGGTACCGCCGCCCCTCCCGCGCCGCTCCGAGCTTTGAGACGAAGGAGGCTTCATCCCGACCTTTTTCACATTCCTAGTCCGTATATGTCCCATCGATGCCCTCTCACTCCTTCGTCCGGGCTTGGGGGACTACGGTGTATTTATCTTGTCCCCCTCGTCCTTCCTTGTGGACCGCTAACTAGCTTGTTGAGAATACATTCATTGGTGGTTGCGCGTTCGATCGATCGATCTTCGATCATAGAGTACCAACACGTGATATGCTATTCTTTTCATGGCTGGTTATCGGTCACACTTCATTCATCCATCGTGCGATATAGATTTACTGATTATGTATTTTGTTTATCGTCCAGTATCATGAACTTCCTCCACTTGTTGTCTCCGAAACGGCATATGAAACTGAAACCAAGACTGTTGTCCAAACCCAAACCGTCACCGTACCACCTCCTGCCAATACTCGTCTAGCTGCCCACCCCAAGCCTGAAGCAGTAACCTCCCCTTCAACAGCCTCAAGTCCAAGGACAACTGCTGTAGAAGTGATAACGGAGGACGATGAAGATGATGATGACCGTAGAACCCGAACTGTTGTTCGCGGGCCTCGTGCGACTAGGAGACCTCCCTCAAGATGGTTTGGTGGCTGGTAATCGGTTTCAGTTTCTTTTTCTTTTCTTGTATCCTCTTTCAAAATTTCATCGGTTTCGCTGTCCTATCTCGTAGCACGTCATCTCGTTGCTTGCTTATAATTCCCCGTCTCTTTTTGCTGCTCTATATACGCCTTATTACTACGTAACTTGATGATGCTGATGGCTGGATGGACTCGTTGACGGAATGACTATTATGACATTGCCCCAATTTACGATAACTTGGTAGATTACAAGTAGTGTAGATTAGTTCGCCGTCGAATACAACATATTGTGGTGTACGTTCTGAATGGTGACTGGAGTAAGGAGTTTGAAAATTTCCGTTCTCAATGACTCATTTCATAATATGTTTGTTTATTCTTCGGTCCGACCTCCCAAAACAAATACCATACCTAGAGTTTTCAGTTGGTGTATGTATCACAAGTATTATTACCTTGTAAAAGCGTCACTAATTCTGTCCTGCATAGGTCTGATATCAAAATGAGGACACCCTGTGTGGGGCTTCTACCAACTGCCAGAATAGTTGTTCGTTCGTTACTTCGAATTCCAAGCAAGCCGGTTACATGTCGGTATATCTCTGGTGTATCGTCCAGGCTTCCCAACCAGTTGGAAATACTCGGGGACCAGTATACAACTGATGCGACAACAAACATAACGCCTGCCATTCTTTCCAAGATCCCGTTACGACTGCACACACAGCCGTCCCACCCGTTAAGCACACTCCGCTCCTTGATCGAGTCCCATTTCTCAGACTTTACACACCTGTCGTCGCTTTCGCCACTGGTCACCCCTTTTAAAAACTTTGACGAACTCTCCTTCCCAGCGGACCACCCAGGACGCTCTGTGACGGACAGCTACTATGTGAACAAAAATATGATGCTTCGTACCCATACATCGGCGCATGAAGTTGAGGTTTTTCGTCGTGGCGAAACGCAATGGCTTTTGACGGCCGATGTTTATAGACGAGACGAAATCGATGGGTCACACTATCCCGTCTTTCATCAAATGGAGGGAGCGCGTATTTTCGACGCAAACGCGACCGCCATGAAAATGGTCGAGGAGGACAACCAGCGCCTCTCTCAACATTTGGCACGTTCGAATATCATCATAGAGGACGTTCCACACATTTCACCAACCAACCCAGTTCAGCCATCGCATGACCCGCGATACTCTGAGCTCGTTGCTTTAAATTTGAAGCTGTCGCTCAACTCATTGATGTTGAAACTCTTCGGAGGGGCCGCGGGGGCTAGTAACGAGAATCCTCTTAGGGTGCGCTGGATAGAAGCGTATTTTCCGTTCACGAGCCCAAGCTTTGAGGTTGAGGTATTCTTCCAAGGAAAATGGTTGGAAATCTTGGGTTCAGGCGTCGTCAGGCAAGCGACCCTCGACACAGCAAGTTTGTTCTTTCTTCCCATGTTCGAGTCTTTCCCAGAACTCAAAATGCGTAATGAACAGATGTGTCAGGGAAGATTGGATGGGCTTTTGGACTTGGGTTAGAACGCATTGCCATGATACTCTATTCCATCCCAGATATCCGACTTTTTTGGTCTACCGACCCTCGCTTTGTCTCCCAGTTTGAACATGGAAAGATCACGACGTTCCGGCCTTACTCAAAATATCCGTCATGCTTCAAGGACGTTAGCTTTTGGTCTCCCCAGTCAGGACCGCTACATGAGAATGACTTCTGCGATCTTGTCCGAGACATTGCAGGAGACCTGGTTGAAGATGTCAAAACAGTAAGACCCAAACTCTCGTAATCACCTGCTCTAACCCTTTTACAACCTTTCAGATTGACCAATTCATCCACCCTAAAACTGGCCGAACCAGCCTCTGCTTTAGAATAAATTATCGGTCTATGGATAAGTGAGTCTAGCTTTTTCGATATAATAGAGTTCTTCTCACACTAGAGAAGGTCCTTATCAAATGACGAGGTCAACACAATACAATCTCAAGTCGTATCCCGGTTGAAAGATCAGTTTGGAGTTGAGATTCGTTGATTATTGGTTACTATATTATGTTCTAATCCATAAATCCCTCGTCCGCCTCTAATAACATAATCTCCTCAACTGAATCTGAGCATCCGGCTCATGCTATGAAGAGTCCTGAGATACTCCAACCTGCGCTGCCCTCAATACACGATCCTTGATCATATACCCAATTTTCTGACAATCGATGACAGTCCCTGGCTCCTTCCCTGGTATTGGAGCCTGATACAACGCCTCATGGAGGTTGGGGTCGAAGCGGTCGCCTGTTGGGTCAAATGGCTTGACATGGTATTTGAAAAGAGTTTGAAGCAGCAGACGCTGGGTGATTTCAACCCCGGTATACAGTTCGTGAAGATACTGTTGATGTGTTTTTGAGGGCGGTTCAGACGGAGACGACGTTGGGGCAGGTGATTCAGGTGAGTCAGGAGGCACTATGGCCGACGGGGGGAGGGATTTGAGTGCCATTGTGAGAACATCGGCCGTCTCTAGGAGGTCGGAAGCAAAGCGTGTTATCGCAAAGTCTCGGGTCTGCTCCTTCTCTCGAGCAGCATTGCGTTGAAGGTTAAGGAAGTCTGCTTGCAAATAGCGGAGGCGGCCCTATTGAGATATATTTAGTCCGTTTCGTTTACTCTGCTTAACAAGAGAACTTACAGTCAAATCAACGACTTCCGCCTCTTTTTCCTTAAGTTTTTGTTGCTCGGGAGTTAAAGGAGTATCTCCATTTTTTGTGCCATCTTTACCTTCCTCCGCCTCCGCTTTCGACTTTTCCTCGGAGTAGTGACGACGACCCAAGAGGCCGTGTCTGCTGAGGGCAGCAGGCCGGAAAAGCGTCCTGGACGACAATGAAGCCGTACTGGAACGGAAGGCTTGGAGGACCTGTGTTGCGCTCATTGCAATTTTGACGTGAACGAATTCGTATGGTGTGTATTCGTAGCTTGTCACCCTTTGCCGTTTATTTCCGCCCAAAAAAAAAACAGCGCGTGGGAAACGTCCGGGGATTTATAAATACGCGTGACCGTCCGTCATGGCCGCCTTGTGACCAACAAGGGCGAAAAAATGAATCCGAGTCGTAAAATTGGACCCCCCGAAGTTTTACTACAGTGACTCGGCTCAGATTGCAAAGTGCTGGCACACATATAACTGTCCAGGAGCACCTGGTTCACCCCTCCTTGACTCCCCCGCTTTCTCTATATTTTTTTTGCTGGGCTCGTATTTTTTGGAGAATCAAACTCCGTAAAGAATTCAAATGCAGCAATCTATTTATCGGAAGTCATTTCGCATCTTATCTTTCCATCGTTTTCGTACTATGGCGACTCAGGCTGGCAGTGGGAACATTATTAACGGGACAGCTTTGGCCAGGTCTGCTCACATATTGTCTTGCGTCCACACTTTTTAATTCTGTTCAAGATCTGTCCGTAATGATGTTGCGGAACGCATCAAATCCTTGAAGGCTACCTTTCCTCGATTTCAGCCTCAGCTGGCCATCGTTCAAGCCGGTGAACGCCCTGACTCTACTGTGTACGTCAGGATGAAAGCGAAGGCCGCAGAAGAAGTTGGAATCAAGTTTAGACATGTCACTATCCCTGCCGAAACCAGCGTAGAGGACGTGGTAGAGATTGTTAGAAAACTCAACGATGACGATCAGGTCAGCGGCATACTAGTGCAACTCCCGCTGGGCGAGCATGTCACACCAGAAGGTGAACGACTCGTCACCGAAGCCGTAAGCCCCGAGAAGGACGTCGATGGGTATGTCGTTTCTATGTCCATCTCGGAATCGACACTCATTTATCGCACAGATTCCACGCGTACAATATTGGGCACCTATCATCCCGCGCATCCGTCCCCCTATTTACGCCCTGCACCCCCTCTGCAGTTATACGCCTATTGGAATCTACGGATGTGACTATCTCAGGCTCTAATACAGTTGTTTTAGGCCGTAGTGACATCGTAGGCAGCCCTGTCGCGTCGATGTTAAGAAGCCGCGACGCAACTGTTACTCAATGCCATAGCCGAACTAAAGATATCGAAGCTATCGTAAGTGGTATGACCGTCTGTTGACGAACTAATCTCATTAGAGGCTCAGGTAAAGAATGCTGATATTGTAATAGCGGCTATCGGCAAAGCTGAGCTCATCAAAGGGTCATGGCTCAAACCAGGCGCCGTGGTGATCGACGTTGGAATAAACTATATCCCTGGTAAGCTACGCACAGGTACAATGTTTGTATAAAAGAGAGTCATCCACACTTTTCAGATTCAACCAAGAAGTCGGGACAACGCCTAGTAGGGGACGTGGAATTTTCGTCAGCGTCCATGGTGGCTTCACATATTACACCCGTTCCGGGAGGCGTGGGTCCGATGACCGTAGCTATGCTCATGGAGAATACCCTCAACTCCGCTGAACGCTTGTGGCACAAATCTCGAACGCGCAAGGTTAAACCGCTCAAACTGAATGTCCTACCGAAAGTACCCAGCGATCTCGAAATTGCCAGGGCTCAGACGCCGAAACCTATCACACAACTCGCTTGTGAAATTGGACTGCTCCCGGATGAACTGGAAAGCTACGGGAAGTTCAAAGCGAAAGTCGAACTAAGTGTGTTGGACCGTTTAGCACACCGCAAGGATGGGAAGTATATCGTTGTTGCTGGGTATATTTGAATTACTAGTCAATTACCGTGTATCAACAATCTAACCAGCTTTTAGTATAACGCCGACTCCCTTGGGCGAAGGGAAATCAACCACAACCATTGGCCTAGCGCAAGCGCTTGGTGCAGAAATGGGTCGCCCAGCATTTGCCTGTGTTCGGCAGCCCAGTCAAGGGCCAACCTTTGGCATCAAAGGGGGAGCAGCAGGTGGCGGCTACAGCCAAGTCATTCCTATGGACGAGGTACGATAATGAAATTCAGAAGTAAATTGTGTGTTAACAGCCCCTATCCGTCAACAGTTTAACTTGCATCTGACCGGTGACATTCATGCCGTAACCGCTGCAAACAATCTCCTCGGTATGAATATCCATCTCACATACACGGAAACCACCTCAGGCTACCTTGAACAGCGGCTGCGTTGGATGCTCGTATCTTCCATGAAGCAACTCAAAGTGATAAGGTTAGCTTCGCCTACATCACCACGTCGTGACGTCGCTAATAAGAGTAGGCATTATACAATCGGTTGGTACCAACCAAGGATGGGAAACGCAGCTTTGCCCCCCTCATGCTCAAACGACTCAAGAAATTAAACATTGATAAAACGGATCCCGCTGAACTTACTGCAGAGGAAATCACCCGGTTTGCTCGACTTGACGTTGACTTGGACACGATTACATGGAATCGCGTATTAGACACTAACGATCGTTTCCTACGCAAAATCACCATCGGCCGTAACATCACTGAACAAGGCCATGAACGTGAAACCGGATTCGATATTGCAGTCGCTAGTGAATGTATGGCCGTCTTAGCTTTGACAACTGGTCTCGAAGACATGAAGGAACGCTTAGGAGCTATGGTGGTCGCGACAAGTAAGCAAGGTGAACCTATCACTGCCGACGATATTGGTGTCTCTGGCGCACTGGCTGTTCTTCTAAAAGACGCTATCAAGCCGAATTTGATGCAAACCCTTCAAGTAAGGATATATATGCAACTTTTTAATCCACTCTTAGACTAACGCGTAATCATTGAAGGGCACTCCCGTCTTTGTGCATGCTGGACCCTTCGCAAACATTGCTCATGGAAATTCGTCCATCCTCGCAGACCGAGTCGCTCTCAAACTCGCTGGTACTGAGGAAGGCGATTCAGCTGATCGCGTTGGTTACGTTCTTACCGAAGGTGGATTTGGGGCTGACATGGGCATGGAGAAATTCTGCAATATCAAATGTCGTGTGAGTGGCCTCACTCCCGATGCCACAATTATTGTTGCCACCACACGTGCATTGAAAATGCATGGTGGTGGCCCCGATGTGACTCCGGGAAAGCCACTACACGAAACGTATACATCTGAGGATCTTGTGACTCTTCGGGAGGGTTGTAAGAATTTAGTTCAGCATATCAAAAACTCTCGGAAATTTGGTATCAAAGTCATCGTGGCTATCAACCAGTTCGCGTATGTGGAAATTTGGGTTTTATGTTGCATACTCACACAATCAATAGCTCTGATACTGCTGCTGAACTTGCACTAGTTCGTGAAGAAGCGTTAGCGGGAGGTGCGGACGCAGCAGTCATAACCAATCACTGGGCAGAAGGTGGCGCGGGCTCTCGCGCCCTGGCAGAGGCCGTCGTTGCTACTTGCGAGGGACCTTCTGGGTTTAAGTTCCTCTATGATGTCAATCTTCCGATTGACGAGAAAATCACCGTCATATCTAAAGAGATATATGGAGCAGATGGGATCGAACTCAGCCCCCTGGCACGGAAACAAGTTGACACTTACACACGTCAAGGCTATGGCAATCTCCCTAGTAAGCACGATTTTTACAATCAATCATGTCAGCTCTCTAATTAATATTGTTGCAGTTTGCATGGCGAAAACCCAGTACTCCTTTTCGCATGATGCTAAGCTTAAAGGAGTCCCTACAGGTCACAATACCTTCTGAATGTTTGTGGCGTCATACTGATAATTTGATGTAGGATTTACGATTCCTATCCGCGCAGTTCGGCTCTCTGCAGGTGCTGGGTTTTTATACCCCATCCTGGGTGACATGCAGACAATGCCTGGCCTTGGAACGCGTCCTGGTGAGTATAGTAAAGAGCTCCAAGTCAACTATATCTGACCCTCATACACCAGGCTTCTGGGAAGTTGGCCTTGACCCTGAAACTGGCAATGTAGTGGGGCTTTTCTAATATATAATGGATCTTCCCTGTTGCATGAACAGGAGGTGGATACTAGATCATTCACCAACTTTTGCTCTTCGTTTCATTTCATTCAATACTAAATGGCGCAATAGGCAAATCTCAGTTAAATAGCCTGACAAGCATAGATAATTATTTCTATCATACTGTGATTACTCTACCACCTGGCAGCCTCGCACGTCCAGCCGGGTTGTTGGCCACCGGACCTGAAGGGGACGTTTGAACCGGTGCCAAACTCCCGCCTTGAACATCGAGAGTTATGGCATTTAAAACCGCATTGACATCTCTGCTGTATGTGTTTCCATCCATGTCGGCATAGTTGAAGACATTACTATTTGTACCATTTCCGGTGTTTCCCGTCGGCGCAACATTGAAAAATCCGCCTAGGTTACATTTGGTTATAAAAAAAAGGCCTTTTTCAAAGGGTGGAGAGTTGAACTCACTCGCCAGCTGGCGCTCCTGTATGTTTGACCTTCTGACCAAGGGAGACGGGAGCAAATCACGATTGTAGGAGTGGTCAAATAATGCCTTGACTAAAAGACTCTGAGCAGGTATCTGCTGGTGATAATCATAAAACCTACAGCTATTGCCACTTGGTGTCAGGAGAGTGATGTTTATACCGAGCGGATATGCAAATGTATCTACCACAGCGGGGACGCCGTTGTGTACAGAAAGAACATTCCCTGTAGCAGTTTGAAGTACGTTCTATATGTAGTCAAAATCAGATAATCACAATGGTAGACATACTATGTTGACTTACTTGAATTGATGCGTTGGCCAGATAATTCTGAACGTTGGAGTACTGAAGGTCCTGTGACCACACAACATGTGTTAGCTTGCCACTGCCACTCAGAATTTCCGATTCAATGTGAATTTTTCTTGAGGCCGTTACTGTGAAATTAAAGTCGCCATTCTCGCCTGGACTGCCGCTTATCTTGGACTCCGCGAAGGGCTCCGCGGTGTATGATATCATTCTTCCAGTAGTAGGTTTGGATGACGAATCGGTAACAACTTGTAGAAGACCAGAGACAAACCAATTCTGCATAATTGTATGGTCGTCCTCTGCCGAAGCAACGTCAATTGTTATATTGTGCGGCTTCCCGTCAGAAAGGAGTGGGACGAAAGGAGAGAGATCCAAAAAGTATGTCGGTAAATCAAGTGCCCCATATGATGTTATAGGTCTGTCAGAGTATGGTTCAGAATTAAATTCCCGGGCTAGCAAACCAAAGGAAAACTACATACCTCCATGCTGTCGGCACGATACCGCCCGTAAATATGGTCGCGTAAGGGAAGGCAGCTCCCGCCACCTGGCCGTCGACAAGCAATCGAACTTCACGGAATGGACCTTGACCAAAAGTTATTCCTGGAGGCAGACTAGGCAAAAATTGGTTTGGCGCGTTAAAATACTAGACCATCCTTATATTTAGCTATAGAACATGTGTTAAAAAGTTGGATGGGCGTACCCAGAACTCTTCGTTTCCATTCCCGGAGGCGTACAACTCAGCATACACACCTACAGTGTTTCTGGGTAAGGTTACATCAAGCTGCAAATGGGGAACTTTGAGACTGTCCTGTGTTCAGACGTAAATCAAATTTACCGAGAATCCGGGAGGAACGGATGCATCATCCCCAGTGTTGTTGGCAAGCGTTGATAGCGGTATGATGATGTTCGCGTTTTTGGTAGAGGGATGCGAAGGAGACGATGCATAGAATGTGGCATGCAGTGTCGCTACAATGACGTCTTCAATTGAACTCGCACAGAGGTATGGGAGGCTCAACTTACTTGAATATATACCATCTAGTCCTGTTTGAATAAGATTGTCTAGCTGAAGAATGAAGGTACCGGGTTTGGCGAAAAGTGGCGTGTAACGTGATACATCTTTTATGTATGTCCAGATAATGCCATCTCCCCGAGTCGGTTCGGGGGTTGAGGTCCTCCAAACTTCGAAGGCGTCAATTGGCTGAAAATATTAGACTGTAGTTGTCCTTACTTTCAACATTTTGGAATGTGAAGATGCCCAACCGATCAAATTGGGTTCCATTGGAGGTTACGGTGAAGTTAAGCGTGATGGCAGCCCACGATCCGACGGGCCCACAATCTGTTGGGGGTCTGCAGACTGCATAAGCTTGGAGTCTTATTTTTTTTAAGGATGATTACGTGCGTAAACTCAACCACTTCCGCACTGTAACCCTGGTCATTTAGGTTGTAAATATTGGAGACAAGGGGATTCATTGACGTACAGCCCAAACGAGAAGGCAAAATCGCGTCTGTAGAATCATTTATAGGTTGTGTGCTATGCAGAGGGAGTTACTTACTGGAGAATTTGAATTGTACATTGTTGAGTATTTCCAGGAACAGGAGGTGGCTGGGCCACCTGAAAGTCGACGAGGACAGCTCCCCTAACGAGGCCGAGTAATATAGTTGTTATAAACAGGCAAGCCTGGAACATCTTCATCAACACCCAGGGGTAAGTGGGAGGTGCAGAGAAAAGTGCAGGCTATATAAGTAGGAACCATCGCTCACTTTGAATACCACCGTGTCAGCCGACTTTAGAACTTCGGTACAGGAAACGAAGACCAGGTTGGGCATCGGATTTCACAAGGGGGTTGGAAAATCCTTTCCTTCTATTACTGGCCGGGTTTCATCCTACGAAAGTAGGGTATCTCGGCATTAAACTTTACCATATTGTCAAGAAAGTCTTTACAGCAATTCGTTTGGGCTGCCTGGTCCCTCATCCTCGCCTGGTCCCAGATCGAGGGAAGTGGTTTGAACATCTTGGCAGTGTTTCCCACAGTACCCACATGCTAGAACCATCGGAAGCCCCCCTTTCCTCGTGCTAAAGTTATAGGCTGGGAGGGGACTACGACATGTGTAATGGTGCCTGGCCCATTTTATGAGCGCAGGAGGGAAGGAACGGCGGCGGCGGACGGGTGTGGCTCTTGCCTTGTCGTTATGTAAAACTCTACTACTAGTAGGTTCCAAGCTATATCAATTAAAATGGACGTTTTGTTTAGTACAGCAAGAACTTCCTGATGTCGATCCTTCCTGAGAGCGGTATCTTGGAAGCACATTGAATATTGGCAGGTGATCGGAAGTTGAATTGTAACATTATGGTTGTCGTGAGAGGAAGGAACTTTAATATCCAATGCCGAATGCATTCAACCTGTTAATGGTAGTGGGTATATGTACTTGCAGATGGAGGTACAATATATCTACACATGCAAACAACGAATTATATAGTAAGTCGGTCTCAAGAGAAAATTCAAATGAACCTAATGTCTCCCACATCACGATCCACAATTCTGAGAGCCGTTTCCTAGAACTGGTGACTAAAGACATCATCTTTCGTTTCTGCATTCGTTTCTGCATTGCCCGGTGACTCGTCTGGTTTCCTTGGTCCATCACCATATAGTCCCCCTTCTGCGGCTTCGGGAAATTCTGTGGTCGAGTCTCGCGAGTGAATGCTATCACCAGCCACGGAGGATCTGCTCCCTTTCTTCTTCTTCTTCTTCGACTTCTTCCGTTGACCTTGTTCTTCAGATATAGAGTATGCGTCCTCCGTTCTGGCCCATCTGTCTTTCTTCTCTTTCTTCTTTCCACGCTTCGAAGCGCTTGGTAGAGCGGCGTCGTCGAAATTGGCAGGATATCGCCAGCGTCCAGAAGCGGATGAGGCAGTCTCTGCACCATAGTAAGATTCATCTTCTGGGCGCCAAAGATCCCCATTCGGCTGCCTCCGTGGTTGAGCACCTTGACCGTCAGTTGTAGACAAGTCAATACTAGAGCCCTGTTCTTGGCCTTCTTCGTAAGGTTGACCGTCAAGGGTAGAGTTTGGAAGACGATCGTTGTAGCGAGCTGCCCATTGGGATTTGCGCTGTTTGCGCTCAATTTCAGACGTGTCAACCAGACCATATCTTTGTGCCCATTTGGGAGTACGGGCGTGGTTCTTATTATTTCTTATGTTCTGATCGCCAAATCAGCATAGTAAGATGGAGAAAAGACCCAATATACTTGGATATAGAAATTATGGCCATGACCTATGCCATGTCAACATGGGACTTGGGCATAATCGTGGGACCTCTCACCAGGTATATAACCACAAATGGTTAGTAGCAGATTGAGCCAGAAGTCTTTTCCTATACCGAATCTTGCAGCAACGGCTAAAATTTCATGGTTAAGATGAGAATAGAAGTGTTTCTGTGTGAAGACCCACCCATCGGGGGGAAAAGAGTGCCCATAATGAATAGCATGACTGCGTAGCCATGATGACGCTTGGGCTTCAACTCGATCTTCTTGGGCACGTATGAAGCCATTGGAAGACTAGATCATGAATGAATGGCTCGAGCCTCTGTATGGGCAGTGAATGTGACTCTTTTGAGTCGGAAAGGTTAGAGGACGGAGTAATCGTTGAAGAGACAGGCTGAGCCTCGATCAAGTCCGAGCTTTATCTATTACGTAATATACTTGCAAATATTCTATAGTAATTACATAACCATACCAATCGTCATTACCTTATACAGAACTCTACACGGGTTTGACTTTTGACCATCGTTCGTCCACCGTATTTCTTTCGCGACCGCCTTCGTATATCCGGGGATTTTCATCGGTCGTTTGGCATAAGGTATAAGCAAACGGAAACCCTTTGTTATCACTCACACCTTCAGGAATCTCCTACCTCCTGAAGTACTGCCTAATCATGGAACATGAGGAGCCACACGTCCTTAATCTATCCGATGTTGTCCATGATGAAACTATAGACGAAGAAGATATGGATGCGAGTCCAGTAGGCTCCCGCCGTGACCAAGACCACGACCACGACCACGATTCACGCTCTTCCTCAGCCTTTGATACGAGTCTTCCCATACATGAAGGCTATCCTGGCCCCTCACAACACCTATCGACGCCCGAAACTTTTTCAGTTGAAATGCTTGAACGCGAAATCGCGAGCCTTTTGAATCAGAATGCCTCTGCGGCTTCCGCCGCCTTGTTGAGCGCTGCTGCCCAACAACGACAGGCAAATATAGGCATGGCCTCTGCCGAAGACGTGGGGATCGATGGCCAGGTTTCTGGCGACAACATCTCAGCACTTGGATTAAATTTGAGTGGACTAGCTGCTGTGCTCCAGGCTGCCCATGCGCAGGCCGCAGAGAACGAACGTGCAGCAGAGGAACTTGCCGCCAAGGACCCAGAGTATGCAAGGCAGCGTGAAGCAGCGATGGCAGGAAAGGAGCAGAAGACGACAAGGACTGCCCCTGCATTTCACTCCCTCACGGCGGGTGAAAATTCAGACACGTCGCGGAGAAAGAGACGAAGAGAAGAACCACGAAGTGGCTCCGAAGGGTCGGATTATCTATATACAGACGGAGACAGTGGGAGTGACGGTGAACAGTTACGCCATAGTCGAACGGGAACACGACATGCGACTTCGCCAGTCATACAGGCACATGGTGATTCACCTGCTGGGCCCTCCGCCGTGCCTAACGAATTCTCAGACATCAATGATATTCTGAACCAACTCTCAGCACAATTTGAGCCTGAACATGGTCATAATCATGGAATCTCCACTCCCGATTCGTCTCCAATTGTTTCACACATTCGTGCACCCGATTCGGGCTCCCGCTTGAACCAACCATCACCAATTCCAGTTCTAGCGCCTTTAAACCGTACAAGTGTCCCTCAACTTATTGCTTCATCATCATCTGTCCCTATCTCAGCTAGCCCATCGAATAAAAAGGGCAAGAAAGCAAAAGACAAAGACAAGGGCCCGAATGTCCACACGTGCGAGCAGGAACAATGTCAGAAATCATTTACTCGTCGAAGTGACCTTGCACGCCATATGCGAATTCATACGGGCGAACGTCCATTTGTTTGTGGTCACAACGGTTGTGGCAAGACATTCATTCAGGTAATAGTTGGTAATGGTTTTATCAATGTAGACCGTGTCTTACTTGCTGCAGCGTTCTGCTCTCCATGTTCACTCACGCGTTCATACTGGCGAAAAACCTCATTGCTGTGAGTATCCGGGGTGCGCAAAGACATTTGGCGACTCTAGTAGCCTTGCTCGACATCGAAGAACACACACCGGGAAGCGCCCATACAAATGTGAAGACCCAACTTGCGAGAAGACATTCACTAGGAGAACCACGTTAACGACTCATATGCGGACACACGATCCATCTTGGGAACCTGATCCGAACATGTAGGCTCAGTCCCCTCTTTTCTGTTGTCTTTCTTTTTCATCATTTGGATCCAGAAAATATAATTTCAAGGGGAAAAAAAGAAAAATTACAGAAGAGGACGATCGTGAACTAGCAGAGTCGGTCAGAACGATATCCGCACTATTTCAGGCTGGGGGAAACGCAATGCTTCCGGCATCTCGTGATGCCCTTCAGACTGAACCACTGGAGGTTCGAGTAGCCAGTATCAGTGCAGAAATAGCAGCTGCAATTGCACAGGCACAGTCACGGATTTATGATGACGAAGAAGACGAAGAAGACGATGACGACGACGAAGACGACGAATCCGGCTCTGGACAAGAAATGGGAGGCCCGGAAACGATTGTTCCCAACACAAGTGGGATACGAGGTTTGGGTGATGCGCGACCAATCGATAAAGATGGACGAAGGTTCTTGGAAGAAGATGATGACAGCGATGCTTTTCCTATGCCGTTGCGGGCCAGGAAAGGTAAAGAATCTCCTGTTGCTGGGGTAAAGAGAAAGCGATAAGAGCGGTGCGGTACGGGCCGAGAGGCCAAGTGTAAAGAATCTGATTGTGATTAGATTAAATCAGACAGATTACAAGATCCGAGGCACGTGAAATGCTTTTAACTCGAGAATGAAACCAGAAACGGGATATCTACCTTCCGTTCATCGTCCGACTTGGTCCGCTTTATATACAATTTGTATACCTTACCCCCTCACTTGTTACTATCATGTCTTCAGAAGAAGCGCCCAATACAGATCTCATCACTCTTACCAGGTATTCATCGTTGTTTCACTCACATCGAGCAATCTGACCCACTCAATCTCCTAGACATGTCCTCTCTGATCAGCTAAGGCTGGGCGAGTCTGCGACGGGCGATCTAACCTTATTGTTGACCGCTATTCAAGTCACTTCGAAATTCATCGCAACAAATGTCCGAAAAGCACGCCTCATCAACTTGTGAGTCAATCCTCATTTCACGTACCCGTCATCCTACAAGACTGGCCCCAGAGTGGGACTTGCTGGCGAGACAAATGTCCAGGGAGAAGAGCAGAAAAAGTTGGATGTGCTGTCCAATGACATCATGGTCAACGCTCTCCGTGCATCAGGGAAGACAGCTGTTCTGGTGTCAGAGGAACTTGAAGATGCAATCATCATCGAACAAAGGAACAGAGGAACATATTGTGTAGTCTTCGATCCTCTCGATGGTAGTAGCAATATTGATGCTGGTGTCAACATTGGTACTATCTTCGGAATCTACAGAGTCGTATGTTATTTTCTATGTTTCTTCACACAGGCTAACGAAGCTGGGATTTCGGCCGAAAGAGACCTGGCTCGGTAGGATCGGTTGAAGATGTTTTGAGACCCGGAAGCGAGATGGTAGCAGCCGGATATACCATGTGAGGTTTACACATCCGCAGTCTTCTCCACAGTTCACCGATATGTCAAAAAGGTATGGATCATCCGCAAACTTGGTCCTTTCAACCGGTTCAGGCGTCAATGGATATACGCTCGACGCTTCCCTCGGAGAATTCATTCTCACCCATCCCGACGTGAGTCTTCCCAATTCCCCAGTGGCGTAAACCACTCAAATCTGTCTTAGATTCAAATTCCTTCACGAGGCAAGATCTACTCGTTCAATGAAGGGAACTCTATGTACTTCCACTCTCCTGTCACCGCTTATTTGAAGTCTATCAAATACCCCGTCCCGCCCAAAAACCCTTACAGTGCTCGTTATATCGGCTCCATGGTTGCAGATGTCCATCGAACTCTTCTCTATGGCGGAATCTTTGGCTACCCAAACGACAAAAAGAGTAAGAATGGAAAATTAAGGCTATTGTACGAGGCGTTCCCTATGGCGTTTTTAACAGAGCAGGTTGGCAAGTCACTCATTCTGGAAAGGCAACTACTAATAGTATTTCAGGCTGGAGGGATTGCTACGACGGGTACAAAACGAATCCTTGATATCGTTCCCAAAGATATACACGAACGCTGCCCCGTGTTCCTAGGAAGCAAGGACGATGTCCAGGACTTGATGAAGTTTTATAGAGAAGTTCCGACCGACTCATAGG
This sequence comes from Clitocybe nebularis, assembly GCA_900068955.1. Classification (NCBI taxonomy): domain Eukaryota; kingdom Fungi; phylum Basidiomycota; class Agaricomycetes; order Agaricales; family Clitocybaceae; genus Clitocybe; species Clitocybe nebularis. The sequence continues at coordinate 11,460 of CEMJ01394276.1, read as the reverse complement.
CTGTTTTCCGAGAATCTTACTTGGAATAAATGAATTAGTTTGTACATGTTGGGCATTGTCGTGCACCAGCTTCTATTACAATCAATTTGCTTGGTTTCCAAGCACATATAGTCAACTTAACCTTCTTACTAGTTACTCTCTTTCGACCAATATGTCCCTCCGTATCAAACTCCCGGCGAAAGCTCCCGAAGTTGAATCACAGGGACAGGTACTATATTGAAGAACTTCTTCGGTACCATGTACTTAGCTCATTCCAGCTTTCAGGCTCAGAGCCACCCCCAAATCGGCGTAAGATTAGAAAGCGCCACCTTACGGTCAACTCTGATGAGGATGAAGACGAAAACGATCAAAGATATACAAGTGCTTCCCGCAGCTCCCCGCCAAGAGCACAGAGCCCTTGGGACTCGCGCACAGAGGAAGAGGGAGAGTCGGAATCCGACCGTGAGGGGGGAGTAGCACCTGATACCGATTCGAGGTTCCTACACCAGCCAAATCCCCGGAAGCAGCCTTCCCCAAAATACCATGCCAAGAAGGTCAAATTACAATCAGACGGCCCACCAGCAAAGAAAAAACGAGTGGTTTCAGAACCAGAGTCGGATGAGGATCATGATTTTGACGCGGGGGACCTAATGGACGAAGAGGATGATTTCGAGGTACAGCACAAGAAACTCACAAAAACAAAAGGACGAGCAAAGCCCGGTACGAAGAGGAAGAGCATTTCCAGCAACATAGAAACGGTTAAGGAAGAACGTAAAGTGCACCCTGGAAGAATAAGTGGCGAACCTGCAGAAACTGGATTACCCCTTGGTTCTCATCGACCTCGGCCTCGACAATCCACCAAAGCCGAAGAAATAATTGACGTAGTTGGCGACTCAACGCCAGACCCCTCTGCGCCACATAATCCACCACAACCGAAAGATAGTTCACCTCCCCCTCCAGCCAAGAAACGTAAACTCCCTACGATAAAGAAGAACAAAGTGTTGAATTCCGGGGGTCCCTCAACTCCCCTTAATGTATCCGTGTCCGCCAAGTCTGCGCCGCCTGCCGGTCCTCTGAAATCAGGCCTACCTGAAGGCAGCCAATTACCTACAGCGGGCATCAGAAAGCCTGCCGCGACTGCCGGAAATGCAGATTTTGATCTGAGAAATGCCTCTGTGTATCGTGAACTCTTCAAACCTGTAAGTGATTATCTAATGACCTCCCAGCTTGATACTACCCTGCTCTAGGCCGGAGGGAGTACACCGAGATCTGGGTTGAATAGACGAGAAAAAGACGAAGAGAGACGCAAGGAACTCAATAAGATGAGGGACGAATCTAGAGCTATGAGAGCGATGGAGATGGTTAGCTAGCATTTCTTTTTTGGATAGCCCATTAACTAAGCCACCACTTTAGAAACAAACATTTGACCTGCAAGGACAACTGGAGAAGATCTCACGATTCGAGGAAAAGCTGAGGTATGATCGGAGTTCTGCTCTGTACCCCAATTTTCTTGCAGGAAAATGGAGGGAACAGTGGGAGCGCGAAAGAAGAAAACAACAGAGGGAAGCAGAACAACGGCAGAATGGGACCTGGGTTGAGACAGCAGAGGAGGGGGAAATGAACGACGATTGATATACACCCATAAGACCTTATCCTCTTTTAATTGCTTTCCACAATTTACGCACATGTCAACGATTGTTTTTTATTCAAGGTCACAATATTAAAGGACTATTGTGTATGTAGCGTGCTTCTCAAACCGTCAGCTGCTTTTCGTATCTGATCAACGCATGCCTCAAACCAATTTTTCGAAGGTCCTGTTGTACCCTGTAAACTGATGCCCTCCATCTGTTCTATCAATGTCGGCTCATGATATAACGTGATGAGAGACGAATGTAGGCGTTGGATGATTTCGAGGAACAAGGCGAGTTCTGTAGCTATTTCTGGTGGACTTTGAGGAGAATACAACGTAGCAATAAGTTCGTCAGAGGCCGCTAGGAGAGCTGACGAATGGGTCGAGAGTGTGTCCAGGCACCGATTGATGTCACTGGATGGGGGGGTTGTTGGAGAACGCAGGACGTCTTTGAGGATGCGTTTGTGGAGTTGAGTTGATAATCGGAGAACGACATAGCTCTGCCGAAATCAAGTTGGGTATAAGATAAGATCCGAAATTATTCTAACCTTTTTTGCTCTTTCAATCTCACTATCGTTCATCTTCTTGTCGGGACTCAAGCCAAGTTCTGCCCAACCATCATCTTCCCAAGTTTCTTCGTTATCTGATGGAGTTTGGCTGTCTTCTACCATCTCATCCAATTCTTTCAGGCCATCATCTAGCGACCCATGATTCTCTACCAGTTTCTTCCGCACCGATGCAAAGTTATCCTTCGATAGACCACCGGGCTCTCGGGCTTTGTTGATGAGATCGTGGACCCCACCAGTTCTTACCATGTACTCATCACCTGCCTGTCCGGTACTTCCATGATTATCGTTGACTTCAATATCCAGGAAGACCTGAAGTAACGCCTTCACCGAGTTGATGATATTCTTAACAACTGATGACACTTCCTGAGCCAGTGTGATTCCAATATCCTGTCCTGATATGCAAACACAATGTGCTATTGCCGAAATTTGATCAGAGATATTTTCGAGGGGTGACAGGGAGGCACTATATGAGGGAGACGAAGGTTTCAAAGAAAGAGATAGTTTGGTCGTCGACCCGTGAATAAGAGATAGTAATGAAAGCAGGTCGCGATGTATGATCGTCCAGTCAGGTGCAGGGTCATGGTTTGGCGATATATGGTTTGGCGATGAAATGGATGTGAGCGCAGTATTACAGCGTTCAATGGCGGTCGTCAATGCCGCCGCCGCTACATGAGGAGGTCAACGTACAATGAATCGGTGCTGAACTGACGACTGCCCACATTTTTGTTTGTCCGAGGTTAGAGTCATGGTTAAAAAGTAAATGGTTGCCGAGAACACGTGCATCTCGGATTTTCTCCTGGTGCCGCCTGCAGCTGGCATCCTCCTGATACTATCTGGGATGCTCAGGCCCTCCCTGGTATGTCCTATCATCTTAGACTCATCCTGTTATTTCTTAACCTTTCGTAGTTCTCAGGCGCGCTGCGCATCTCAGCCTTGCCACGCTCCTTTTCGAAAACACCATTCCTGGTGCTTGGTCGTCAATTCACAACTATTGACTATGTATCGAAGACCGCACCGCTCTCAAAAATTTCAAGGATACAGGCGCATCCCACAATAAACTTCCAACAACGTCCTCTCTCCCTAGGATCCATATTCTCCCGCTCTAAACCAATCCAGACGCCTTCACCCCTTGTTGTTGCACACATAACTCGGCTTGAAGCCGAAGCGAACGTTCACCCACATGATGTTTCCAAGCAGTTGGCTTTGTTTCAGGCATTGGCGGACACCAAGCTTACATCTTCTTATGAATTGGTTATTAGTCGCTGGGAACGGATGTGCGAATTCGTGCGTTCATAAGAAAGCTCTCATTAATTCACCCTCACGAACTACATATATACCCCCTAGGATAAATCGTCTCCATTGGTTCAGTCCCCGCGTGCTTTCCAGATCTATCTAAGCTGCCTTATCAACACTGGTCAGAAGGCCTCCGTCAACCCAGCTGTCCGTCGAAGAGACGCTCTCCTCGCAGCAAACCCCGCCATACTTTCAGGAACACCTGATGGGTCAACACAACCGCCCACGAGTACCCCAGAAGCCACGTCCTCCCCTCCCTCCAGCCAAGAAATCGCCCAAACCGTATTAGCTGGCCAAACCGAACCATCATCTTCATCAACAAGTCCACCTCCCGATCTAACCAAGCTATCTGCTACCCTTGAAGCCAACGCCACAAACCCGATTCAGGTATCTATTGTCGAACGTATGTCCTGCAGTCCCCTTCCTACGTCATACTTATTGACACTTTCTTCAGGAAAAGGTGCTTGGGTTCCTCGGATCATCAGATTTGTGAGCTTGATTCTTGTTAGCTCTTTCTGTGAGTGTTAGTCGGGGAAGCATTGTGCCCACCACTGAGTGTGTATGACTAGTCTTCCTTGTCATATTATCCGTCTTCTTTGAAAACACGGGTTTCATGAAAGCCGGGCCTAAACAATCCCAATTCGAGCCCGCGGAGGGGAAGACTGTTAAATTCGGCGATGTCCATGGTGTCGATGAGGCAAAGGACGTATGTAATCCTTCGTGTTTTGGTGTACCTTTGCTAACACACTTTGTAACACAGGAACTTCAGGACGTTGTAGCATTTCTCAAGGATCCTTCTGCGTTTGCATCACTGGGAGGGAAATTGCCCAAGGGTGTCCTTCTTACCGGGTTTGTTTGCATGTAATGACAAAGACGCACGCATTAATATCCCGAGACAGCTCACCAGGAACGGGAAAAACAATGTTAGCCCGTGCAGTTGCAGGAGAGGCGGGTGTTCCATTCTTTTTTGCTTCAGGGTGAGCCATATGTATATTGTCGTTATCCCTTCTGATAAGTTTTCAGGTCTGACTTCGAAGAAATGTTTGTTGGCGTTGGTGCTAAACGTGTTCGAGAATTATTTGCTGCTGCCCGCAAGAAAGAACCAGCCATTATTTTTATCGATGAACTGGATGCCGTTGGCGGAAAACGTAGCAGCCGTGACCAACAATATATGAAACAGACTCTCAATCAGCTCCTTGTTGAAATGGATGGCTTTCAACAAAGTGAAGGTGTCATTGTAATTGCTGCCACGAACTTCCCAGAGAGCCTGGATCAGTGAGCCGTGATGTCCTGTAACAATTCCAGAATGCTAATGATATCATCACAGGGCGCTTGTGCGGCCCGGCCGTTTTGATAGGATTATCGCTGTACCCCTGCCAGATGTTCGCGGCCGTGTCCAGATCCTACAACACCACATGCGAGGTGTCACAACAAGCAAGGGCAAGTGATCATCACCACGCTGATCTTGCATAACCTCACGAAAATTTTAGATGTTGATCCCAAGGTTATTGCACGAGGTACACCAGGATTCTCTGGAGCGGACCTACAAAACATGGTCAAGTAAGTCTGTCCATACAATGGCACCAGTGCGGCGCTTATGTGAAAACACCAGTCAGGCCGCTATACAAGCGTCTAAGGAACGGGCTAGTGAAGTCTCGCTAAAACACTTCGAATGGGCAAAAGTAAGCGGACGTCGTAATGTCTCATAATATACGTTGACGATGATGCAGGATCGGATTCTCATGGGTGCTGAGCGTAAGAGCCATTATATTGACCAGAAGGCCAAATTGGCGACTGCTTATCACGAGGTTTGTCCCTATCGGATACTCCGCAATTCTTCTAGTTGATGTAGACCAAAAAGGGAGGACACGCCCTTGTTGCATTATATACCGATGGAGCAATGCCTTTACACAAAGTAACATGTGTTCCTCGTGGACATGCATTGGGATATGTACGCCACCTAAAATTTCAACACTGCAGCTATCTCACCATATTGTAGACGTCTTTGCTTCCTGAGAACGACCGAACATCAGTGAGTTTGAAGGAGTATCTAGCCGGCATCGATGTATCCATGGGTGGACGGGTGGCTGAAGAACTAAGTCAGTCTTCAACACTCTTTTTCATCAGATATTTATCGTTTCACTGATTTACAGTATACGGCGCGGAGAATGTTACAAGTGGGGCAAGCTCTGACATTAGAAGTGCTACTCGGACAGCCCAGGCAATGGTGAAAGTAAGCCAATAATATTTACAGGTTGAGGTAGATTACGAACATCCCGTATAGCACTGGGGATTTTCCAAACTTGGACCAGTCTTCTACGAAGACAGAGACGAGACGCTGAGCCCCCGTAGAAAGGAAGAAATTGAGGAAGAAGTAACTAAGTAAGTATTCTTAGGCCATGACTCCCCTCTCCCTCGCGATGGGTTAGCTGGTAATCTCAATGCTAACTAATGTACCCTCTACAGTATCGTACGAGGCGGCGAAGCCCGCGCAACAGCACTTCTCACATCGAAACTAGACGAGTTACATCGGGTATGCTCCACCATTATGTTGTTTCCCATGTCCTGAATGATTCTTCCAGCTTGCCCATGCCCTGATTGAACACGAAACACTAGACTCCGACGAAGTCAGAAAAGTCATTAAAGGCGAACCAATACGGAACATTACGGAAGTCTTAGAAGAAGAGCTTTCAAACTTAGAAGTGTCAAATCCTTAAGCGCCGCGGCTCTGCATAAACAGGCCTCTCAATACGACTCGACCTTGAGCAAGAATTTTCAGCGTTCGAAGCCAGTCAAGGAAGGTGTGAGATGAGTACCAGGTATTACTTGAAATCCGAGGCCCTATACTCGGAAAAATATCCAACATAATTTACACCTATATTAACCCCTTCTGTCGGCTTTGGGCAAATGAAATATAACGGCTCACCGGTTCTTGCTGAAGCATGGGATAAGTGGCTCACACGATGCTAACTCGGTTTATTGATGGAAGGGCCTGATAAAGTATGCTTTGTTAAGGTGTTATGACCCCGCTTATTGCAAGTTTTATCTGATAGAAAAAGAAGAATGCTGAGAGAACATGACCACAACAGTGACGTCATGATTTCTTTCTTAGCCTCCAGCGCTATATTGCTCTGATGTTGATATTATGAGGTGGACGATATATGACTTTCAGTGCCTGAAGTTTTCCAAATAACAGACGACCCCACAACTAAATATAACGAGTACGCACCAACTGTTGAGCCGAAGCAAACAAAGGGAAGCCCAGAAACAAACAGAAAGTGCTATTGGGACATGTTGACTTTCAACCTTCTTCTCAGTCGAATTCGAGAACCCAGTGGGTGCCTTGGTATCGATCTGCCCGCCAGAACTTGGGAACATCGCGCCTTCTTTGGTAGAATGTAAACCCAGATCCTTCAGGACTAGTGGCGGGAAATGCCACTGGCCTGGCCACGACCGTTGTAGTGACGATATCTGACCGGGTGGGTAAGGCTCATGCCAGCAATACTTCGGCAGGTCTACCTCTACTAAATTCATTGAATGATATGTAGCACACATATGGCAAATGTATAGTGTCGTGAGATATGCTGCAGAAGCAAGTGGATTTCACATTGAAGATTCCTGGAAGATCAGATCTCGATCGCTCGATGGAACTTGATCAAGTTTACGATCATGCCATAAACGAACTTTCCATGTCTCTAACCATACCAGATTATCGGTTTGCACATTATGCACATTCAGCTGAGGCTTACTTGCAGAATTTAAATGCCATTCGGGCCGTGGCCCTCGGTTCTTTCACTGCAATCTGTGATTTAAAAGGAGTCAAATTCACTCTGCGAAATATTTTCAGCTCTCCAATCCCTTCGTCTCTCTTAGCCCAAAGCCCGGTAAGTTCTACCAGAACACAGTGGCGTCGAGGAATCTCTGATATAGTCATCTAGACTTCGCAGGTCGCACCAGATTAAACTCAAAACTTCGATTCGCGATCAAACTGCATCTCTTTCTTACTTCCGCCGACCAGAATCAGTGGTAATTTTCACCGTGTAGCAAGTCCGCGAATGACTGAAATAGACTGATACTGTTATAGACATCCATGTGTCATCGGCAGCTCAGATTTATAAAGTCAACAGGTTGCGGACATCTGACCTATACTGGCGACACCACCATAGACTGTTCCTCTAGTGAATGCTACTTGAGCTCTTCCCATACTCAAGGTTGTGGGTCGGCAGCCGCGCCCTGCTCTTGTCGTCGCTACTATGGACAGCCAGAGCGAATCGTAACGAAGGAGGTTTGTGTCTCAATATTTAAACAGCATTTCTGCTCATATTTACGTACAACGCAGGTTCCAGGGAAGTGCTCACAATGTCCGCAATGAAGTTCCAGACTTCCAGTTATCCCATCCCCATTTATGAAACGTCCTATAAACCATGTAAATATTGTAATTATACATCGCAATCTAAACGTCCAAATCTACTAGCATATTATCACTGATACCGCCGTCACCATAATCGTCATCGTCGTCCATATATTCTATCTGATGTTGCTCTGCCTCTAATGTCAAGGCCTTTTGTTTTGCTTGGGCTTTTTCCACATCTTCGATGGTCCATAAAGATATTCCGGTCTGGTTTTCGTTCGGATTTTGCGATATCGTACGCATGAAAAGTTTGGAAAGGGTCAATGCCATGTCCGTTGAAAGATTTGAGGCAGTTTCGGTGATATATTGATTAATCCAGCGGGGGAGTTTGGCCCGTTTATCGGCACGAGCAAAACGCTGCTCAAAGTACTTTAGTCACCTGTGTTTCCAGTACTTTGAAGTAAACAAGCAAACCTTATCAGCGAAGACCATCAATCCCCAATCAGTTTTCCCCCTCAAGACACGTCCGACGCACTGAGCCGCATTTCGCATCGCGTCGAATCCAAGAAATTCTGATTCTCGTATCCGATATGCATCCCGAAGATACTCCAGGCGAGCTTTGAGTATTCGGCTTTCTGTGTATTGATATGGGATACTAATGTGATCTCTCAGAATTAGACAAGACTATGTCCATGATATAACATACCCGAACATGATTACGGCACGACCATAATTATGATCGAAATCAATTCCTTCAGAAACCTTACCCCGGGCAACTGATAAGAGGACAGCTCCACGACCATTGTCACAAGCCTAGAAACATCAGTATCGTGTCGAGTGAAGAGGAATACACGCACTCTTCGGTAGTTTTCCAAAGCAATGCTGGTCTCATTTGCATCAGGAGTTTCAACGAAAATTAGTTTGTTTTTCCACACTTCGTTGAGAATACCCTGCAGGAGGTGGTCACATCAGGGCAGCCCATAGAAGGAGTTCACCAACCATATCATTCCATGCGGCAACAATAGATTCCATATACAGGTAGCTTGGAAAAAATGCTACAATCCCATCTGGGACGATTTTGCTATATTCAATGAGAATGCTTCCGAAATTACGGACAACGGCGGGGTCATTTCTGACTTCGAAACGGGAGCTGATCGCTACCTGGTCGCTGCCCCTAGTAATGACCTGAACCAGGGTGGAATTAGATAGAGGCCACGAGATTAATTTACACGTACCAAAGGTAGGAATGCATTTCGCGTCAACGTCATAGGGTAGGTCTCTTGCACAACGGGTGTAAACTGTAACATTTTAGGATACATATCTAAAGGGGAAATGGTCCCAGAGGTGATGACCACGCTGCTAAAACGTTCGAAAACGGGTTTGATGGCAAGTGAGGGATCAAGGCATCTTTAGTGGTAATCAGCGAATGCAATCCTTAGACATGTGCATGTAACCTACGTGAAATGGAATACTGGATTTGGCACAGTAGCATTATCTGTTTCAAAAGGCTCGAGGATGAGTAGAAATCCTAGCCCATTCATAAGTTGCTGAGAAAGATCAAATGGTACCTAGTCACCTCTTTCGTATGTTGAAACCAAAGTAGCAAAACTAGCAACCTTTTGAAGGGCTGAATACTCATCCAGGCGACTTAATTGGAGAGTACGAATTAGGGACTGCAAACGTTCAGCGCAGAATCTATATAGGAAAAGATGAGATAGGGATGAGAACGATGTGTTTTGAAAAGGCTTGCCGCAGAGGCCTCCGTTCAATATAGGTTATGTCTTTCAGGTGTTGAAGAAAAGAGAGTGGAGTTTCGGCTACAACATGAAGTACACGCATTCGGGTCTATTTTCTCAATTATTAAAGACGGCCATCGATACAACCAAAGACTGATGACCTTCAGGTATTCAACGAATCGTTTCAAGAACGCCACAAAATGCTCCGCTTTCCGTATGTTACCGGGGACGGCTTCTTTGAGTAGGTCATCCGGAAGGACTACATATGTTAAGTGAAGGTTGATGCATTCATCCAGAGTTTAGCCTTACGTGGATTTGCCATGAAACCATCTGTATCGTTATCATCAACGGCTTCTTGTAATCCTTCAACCAATTTAGCATATTCATCTTGCAATTTTGCAGCATCTGTGGTTTTGATCCTGAAAACTGCGGTCAAACGTTGGATTCTCTAGACAAGCGGAGGTTACTCACTCTTCAATTTTGTCCCCAAGCTTGACAACACTACGAGCGGCGGAGTCTAACATAGGTCGCGTGAGATCGATACTCAATGACTCGATACAAACGTTATCTGTATAATCGATCAGATAATATAGGCAAGTGATATATAGACGGACCAATGTTATGGGCCTCGTCAAATACTACGATAGCATCCTTTGACATCTCCTTGGACACCTGCTCCGCCACCTTGGGGTCTAGCAAATAATGAAATGAATATATAATTATGTCTACGAAAGGCATCTGAAATCTATTAGCGCGTAAAACATGCGTAAGAGGCCTAAATTACCATTCTGCGAACAGTGAAATATGGACATATTCCTTTGTCTCTGCCGTACTGAAGAACATCCGCCAAAGTCCAGATTCCTGGTGGTATAAGGCTTCCTGGTTCCATATTTCCCAGGTTCTGAGGGAGAATGAGCTAGTGACACGCGTTCCTAATTCCAAGCTCACTTCATGCCAATCGCAAAGGTCGACAGAACCAGGGTCCGCCCTCCCTTTTTCACATACAGCTGAATTTGTTAAATCCCGACATCGTGCATCTACCGTTTTTCCTTTTTTTTCTTTAGAAACCTATATAAAATTGGTATATCGATTAGCACCGGGGTTGAATTGTGTCACACCTCTGGATGTATACAGAGGTTCTTCCTGCTTGTTAAACCTAGTCCCATAAACCTTCTTTCTTTCTCCTTCTCCTCTTCCGTTTCTGCTCTAGATATTCGATAGGCCATCAGTCGTTTAAGTTCTGCGAGCGCCTTTTCAATTTCAGGTACCGTCCGCGAACAGTAGATGAGTTTTCGCCGTGTTGGATAAAACTCGGGGAGAATCTCAATTAGTTAAGTCTAGAGGCCTAGGTAGACCCAACGTACTTGCTGGTATGAGACAATCAACGAGAGGAGCGAGACCGTTTTTCCAGTTCCTGAGGGCATTTCAAGTACGCAATGGCCCTGATTGCATCATTGTCAGCGTAGGGCGGAAGGTAGCAAAAGTGACTTACAGTTGCATCCAACGTCCGTTTTAGATCGCACATGTACGCATATTGTTCTGAGGTCGAGTTAATGGCGAGTTTAACTGGTCAACGTTGTCTTACCAGGATAAATCCGGTCATAAGGAAATATGATCTAGGGTGTCTGTAAAATGAGCGGGTGGTATAGAAGAATATGGGCGTACTGGGAGATTGTCAATAAGAAACTTCATCTCTATTAGAACCCAGCCAGATGCAAGTAGACCAACCACTTAGATGACTGCGTCCAGACTCCACACCACTTCTCTGTCGCGTTATGTTACCAAAAACGTGATCAGTATGTGTACTGTTAGTGTCACAGCCACATAAACTCACTCGGCCATTTCGACCGACGACCAACTAAAGATTGGTAAAGATAATATGTATTTCATATGAGGACCCCA